>JASDQU011403744.1:13176-26767 GCA_032191745.1 Picea mariana
GCTAGCTCAAAAACATGAGCTCCAAAACCATTAGCTCGGTAAAACCATGGGAAAATGCAACAAATAATAAAACACATCCCATAATATCCTCACAAAGTGAAACGACCTTCTAGAAGAGGTCATAATACAATATAAAACCCACACATGGGAACATAAGAGAATCCAAGAGAGGTGTGCCCCTCAAGAATGGTGCCAACGTCTAAGAAAATGGTCCAAAACCAAGTCAAACATAATCCAATAGATCCAACATCCTCTAATAAACCTCCTCAATCAAGGGAATGGTTCAAAAGTGGAAAAACATCCTGAAAAAGTAATGGCATGACCTCCACATGCGTGAGTCATCCCATAAATAAAATCATTTGAAGAGGCATGTGTGGGCTCATCAAAGCAAGCACTCCTCAATGAAACATCAAGTGATGATGCCATGTCATCACAGGGTCCAAGCCACCATGTGTAGTAATCTCTGTAACATGTAATCACCCTCTCCAATGCATTAAATACCCCACATGTGTGGTCTAGGGGGTGTAAATAATGCATGAGCATGCATGCAATATCCAACTAAGCGAGGAGGATGCATATATATGGTCCATGTGGAACATGTGATGACATGGTGTCCCTATCATGGCCCAATGCATTGTCATGAATCCTAGTGTAGTGACATGTATCTTGATGTGGTACATTAATCCCAATATCTATATATATGGTCATATATGAGTATACAGATCCCAATGCGATGTCAGAGATCATGAGGCATGGTACATGTATCCCAATACACAATACCAATGTGATGTCAGAGATCACGAGGCATGGTACATGTATCCCAATACACAATACCCACTTGAAGTGATGGGTCTGGCCTCTTAGTAAGCCATTAATTCGTAGCACCTGATGACATCTCTTGGCACAACATAATAAATGGGGGTTAGTTTTAATACTTACCTAATTCTTACCAAGGGGAAGAATATTGACCCTTATACATGCATCAAGTCCTATGGCAACCCATATGTTCTAAGTACTAGGTGAAAGATAGGCAATAATGATAAATCACGATGAAAGGGAAGGGGGAATGAGTTCATGTGATGACCCTCAAAGTCTTAGAGATGCACACATATTTTTATTTATTCATCTAGCTTTATTGATATAGGAATTTTATACAAATGGCCTTCTAGATGGAGGTTGGCATTGAGTTACCCATCCTCGAGATTATTTCTTACCACCCCTTCAAGCCTTTTTCTTTAAATGTTTATTTTATTGAACAAGTCTCTTTTGTTTAGATATTCGTAGACAAACTAGGGACTAGGGGCATTGGCCTCATAGTAAGGGGGCATTGCCCAAGATTTATATTTGGATTTTTTGTTTATCTCTTCACCTCTTTACCTTACTGGCTTATTGACTCAAGCTTTTTATGTTGACCTTTCCTTTTGACCTTTGAGAAATCATACATGACCAAGATATAATTTTTACATGGATGGAATGAATGAAACATTGGGGAGGTGAAAAATGGTTAGCATGGTTAGGACATAAAAAACGCTATCTAGCCTAAGCACCCAGAGGTATAGATTAACCAAAGAAATGAAACAATTCTAATAGAAAACATGTTCCCCATGGTACTATGAGGCAAGTAATAAAACCATGTAATGTTATGAAATGGTGTTATTTTTAGGTGTTTACCACTTTACAATGAGCTAAGAAGTTATATCATTATGTACAAATAGATATTGATACATGGATTGTCAAATGAAGCAATTGGAACCATACCATACCATATCATAGTGCATCTGTCATATGAGGATTGGGGATGGAAGTGAGCTACACCACAACTGAGCTAGCACGATCATGTATTCGGTGGAGATCAAGAGGAACTTTATCCAGATTTGGCGAAGATGAGCATGACACCTCGTGCAAGCAACAACATGACACCCTTGCTAGGGTATCCAAAAATTTGTCACCCCCGAGAGGGTAACAGATCCATTCCTTGTTTTTTCTCACATTGTGATGATGTTGTCATATATGAATCTTCTTTTGGTGAAGCATGATTACTTTGGGAAAACGATTTTTTGCTAAGTGTGTTGAATGCTTGTGGATAGTGTTTTGGGTAAGGATAATTGGCATCAACCTAATGAATGAATTCATGATCATTGACCCTTAGAATAAATTAAATAATTCTTATGATAATATTAATTAGAAATGATTGCTTCTTCGTGGCTTTCTTTTTTATTTAGAGCAATTTTAAACCAAAAAATCTCATTCTATTGTGTAAAGTTTTCACAAAACGTTTTCTAATTAGGTAATTTATGCTTTTTTATGTTTGAATAAGCATTTATAAGCTCATCCAATAGTACGTGCACAACCGTCTTTGAGCTTTTCAAAGTTTTCATGAGACCACATTAATAGAATTTACATTGTCATCCTACTTCTTTGCTAAAGCCTTGGAATCAAAGCACCATTGTATTGGAATAAACAAATTGTTTTTTAATGTCTTGTTACTAATTAAGCATTCCATCGAGGGGTTTTATGGAAAACATTTTCTCCACGTATTTTTTTGAAACTATCTTTAAAACAACTCTTTGTTGTCTTATCCCCAATCAAGAGCTAATGAATCAAGGCTTAGAGTTGATCTCCATTTACACTACACCATTCATTTAGTTTCCAACAATGTCAAAATTCAAGCACCTTAGACCTAGTAAAACTCTTCATGAACAGGTTGTATTGCATACTCTAGGTTAGCTCAACTTGTCTAATTCCTCTTTGGGTGGTTTCTATCATTTTTATGATATTGAGTCATGCTTTCTACTACAATCTCTCAAGAAAGAGGTGATTCACATGACAAAATCTTCCCACCATTCAATCTAATGATTTTCTCCTCCTGGCCTTGAGATAAGAATCCAATTTCTTTTCATTCACGTGATGGAATCTTCCCACCATTCAATCCAATGATTTTATCCTCCTAACCTTGGGATAATATTCAAATTTTTCTATAATGCAATTCAAGTAGTTTTGGTTTTCAAAAGAAATACTTTCACAATATATTGAGTTGTATGCATATACATCTTAGAAGCTCCCCAAGAAATAAAAAAATAAATGAATTGGTGGTATGAAAGAGTGAGATTTCATTATCTCTAAATCAACTAATATCACACATAGCCAAAAAAAAATATTATGTTCAAAAAACATGGGATTATCAAGTCTTTTGAGAACTCGCTTGTTACCATTATAAAAAATTGACTATGTAAACCATAAAGAAATCCAATACAAAAATTTTAAATAATTAACAACGAAATTTTCACTCTATTTTGACACCAAAATATTGTATTTTTGTCTACTTTTGCCATTAATTGTTCATCAATTTCTTATAGGGTTTCTATTAAAAAATTTCAACAAATAAAATTATGTGTAGATTAATGTCCATAGTAGTGACAACACACACATCCATTTTTTGTAATTAAGTCACAATTAAGTCCACCACATCCTCCAAAACCCTCACTAGACTAATGCCCCCAAAAATGTCCAAGGTTACATCCCATACTAAAATGCCTCAACAAGGTGCTTCTTAAGTCTCATAATGCTTTGTGCATCCACTATCTATCAAGAGGTGGGACATCATGTCACACTTTATAACATGAGACCACCCAACCTAACTTAATGGCTAGGGCAAATTTCGATATTCAACAACACCCTTACAGGGCTATGTTGACCCACGAGGGATGAACATGTCACTTCTTAGAAGAATTGAGCCCTGGGAGGACAAAGAACAACACCTTAATTTTACTAACTCAATAAGCTCCCTATGATAGTGCGTCACATGCTTTGTTCAAGATATCATCTGAAATTGCATCTCTAATAACATATATTATTACATCAACAATAACATCCTAAATAATGTCCAAAATTTCAACACGACAACATCCTAAATAATGTCCAAAACTTCTTCACAACATCTTAAATAAGAACGGGGACTATGGAAACCCTAGCATATCACGGAGGAAGACATTTATATTTTAGATTACTTAGATGTTCCTATAGATGATATGGTAGTATTTGTTTCTTCATGGTCACATCATGAAGAGGGGATCCTACAGGATGAGATTAATGATGGCAAAAGGTGTTGTGCAAGAGTTGGATAGAAGACTTTAGGAAAAGAGGGAAAATTAGACACTAAGGTCACTTGAAACTGACCCCACTACCTACCAAAGCTAATGAAGGAGGAGGTACATTTGGTAGGTTATTAGAAGGAGAATGTGTGGTGGAGGATACAAGCTCAAGGCTCCAGATCAATGGAATTGATGAGGACCTTCACTTAGACCTGTCTCTAGATTATTCATCAAGAATCAAAATTAAGGAGGATGTTGTATTGGAAGAAGCATCAATTTCGACCCCTGGTCTGGAGCATGGTGTGAATGTAGTTTCTTGGATTGCATAGGAAAGGTTTTGTTGGCAGTGGGATATATTTGGAGTGTTTGATGGGAGGGAAGAGGGAGATTTAGAAGGTGAAGAAGGTTTGGAACATGATAAAAAAGAAAGATTCCAGAGCCAAAATGGTTGTAGTGGAAGACCTGTAGGTTGAGAAGGTGATGGAATAACGCAATAAAGGCACTAAATGGAAAATTTAGTGGGGAAGCAGATCTACACAAGGGACCCTCAATTCCTAGATGCAAATATAATGGGTTACAATGATTGGCTATGAAATTTCTCTCCACATTTTGATAAAGAGGGTGGATAGGTTTTTATGTTTGACATGAAGGGTATGCTACAACAATTCTTAGCGGGAACTAGTTCTAGGGATCTTCTTCCCTATCATTGAAGCCATGGTACTCGTGTTTCGACCCCAAGTCACAAGTGGCTTCTAAAATCCCTATGTTTGGTAATCTTTTCCAGCCTTACCTTTAAAACTTTGGACACAAAATTTTATTGGGGAAGTAAATATGTTAGCTTGAACAATTCTAGTTGATTTTTCCTTCAAAGCTAGTGTTTTTATATGTGGCATGAATTTTGGTGGAAATAAATTTTAGTATGGACTTGGTTGATTGTTTGGACATTCATCGAAAATTCTACTTATACCTAGTTGGTGGATCACTCCATTGTGCTATTATGGTGCACCAAAATCCATCTCTATGGGTTCATAGTTGTAACAACCCTACGTAATTAATCAATTGTCATGATTTAAATAATTGTTTAATGTATATTAGTTTAATTAGTTAAATAATTAATTGTCCTGATTAAACATTTGTTTAATCTATATTAGTTTAATTAATTAATCAATTAATAATCATGATTAAATATTTGTTTAAGGAATATTGGTTTAATAAATTAATAATTTTCATTTTGAGACTTAGTGTATTGGTAGATGACCCATTAATGAAAAGGGGATAAGGTGGTTGACACTTAATGGAGGGATAAGGTGGTTGAGACTTAATGGGGGAATAAGGCGATGAATAAGGGGAAGGGAGGATAAGGAAAGGGGAAAAAGACGGGGGAAGGGGGACTTTTGTTTTGGGGAGCATTATTTTCATATTAGAGGACTGTATTACTGGTTTTTGTTGGAGCAGCTTGCTGGAGGGATTGTATTACTGGTTTTTGCTTGAGGAGCTTGTTGGAGAACTATTACAGGGGGGCACCTGTTGCTAAGAGTTTTGGGCTCGGGGGCCAGGAAATCGCAAGGATTCCTGGAGCTAGGGAGCCGGAGAGTCTCCATTCCTAGCTGGCTGGGAGGAAAAGGTTCAGTTTTCAGGCAGTTTCAAGCAGTTTTCAGGCAGTTCAAGTAGTTAGCAACAACAAGAAAGAAAGCGACAAACTTCTTCTTCAAGAGGTATTTTACCAGTATACAATTTTGTTCTAAATGAAAGTTATGATATGTATCTATGTATTGAAAATGTGTAATATGTTGTGTAATCTGTTTTGTGATTATTTTGGACTGTATAATTTGAGAATTTGATATTTCACTGATTAATTTGCTAGCACTTCAACATAAATTAGATAGATTTGTTGTAATGCAAACATAAATAGAAATTAGATGTCATGTTCAAGAAAAGAAAACTAATTTAGATTACAAATTTACCATTTAACTTTGAATCCCTAGTAAAGGGCTTTACAATAGTAGTAGATTGCAACCTCCCTTTCTTGGGAAATTTTGGAGAAAAAAGGAAGAGGTTAAGGTTACAACCGAGGTTTCCAAAAGACCAAGGGTAAAGGTTAATAAGGACCCCGAGGACAATCGAAGGGATTTGGTTGATATAACTTCTCTGGAAATATCTGTTGTTTTTGTTGCTCCAGGGTTTTTTTGGACAATTTTCATCATTGTTTGGATAATGACCACGTCACTTACAAATTAGAGATAATGACCATATAACTTCTAATTTTCATCCTCAAAAGTAGCATAGATTATGAATATATATTTATACATCTCTCTCCAGAGTGCCTTAAGCACACGAAGAGTGTGATTTTCAGTCTAATTTGGAATAAAAATTGTGATTTTTTTCCTTGGAAAACACAATGTATTGAATAACATCCTTGATAATGTCTTAAATAATTTCCAAATATGTCCTATATAACATATCACATAGAGATAATGAACATATAACTTCTAAATCATATGGTTTCCCATCATTTTTGCATGGGGTAACCCTAGTGAATTTCTTCACAAGCCCTTGTATCTTTGAGAATTGGATAGTCGGGGTACTAGTTAAATTTATTCAATAGCCCTTGTATCTTTTATTTTTGGATAGTTGGGGTACTTGCTTATGCGTAACCCATTCAAAAAATGAGGGGTTTATTGTTAGGAGGGTGACCCGAGTTTGATCCCCAACAATGGCACTGAAATCTTATCGTTCAAATTGTACTTAATGATAAAATACATAACCCACAAGGTACAACTCAAGGGAAATTGCTAGGATGGATACCATTGTCACCTCAATAACATATCCTCTTCACTTTAGGTTGGCTCTCCTCAGGCTCAAGGGGCGTATCCCTAGTAGGATTACTAAGACCAAGAAATGAGGCACGATGTGAAGTAGAGATGGCTTAGTAAAACAAAGTTTTGGGCTTTTTGGGGTTTTAATATAAGTGATGGAAGGAGATGGAGATCAATGCCAAATCCAACTAGAGCAATGGATTCAAGATGAATCAAATGGCAATGATGTCAAGAAGAAACCCTCCAAGGAGTTAGCTTATTACCTTCAAGGATTAGGGTTTTGAGATTAGAACCAAGAGGAAGACTAATCCCTCACCCAATCAAGATCAACAATGAATATGAATGTCTACAAGAAGGGAAACTTCATGGAAAAACCCTCACGATTTAGATCAACAATTATTTGATGAATTTACTTAATACTTATTCCCATGGAACCAAAGGAATATCTAAGAAAGGTATCAAATAATCATCAAAGTAACAAAGGAAGAAGGAAGGAGAAACCCTAGAACATATTCCTTTCAAGTGGTAAAATTACCCCTCAAATGGATTGGTTTTGAAGGCTTGTAGAAGACTTTACCATTTCACCATTAACCCTTATGCACCAAATAAAACCAAGATAGAGAAGCTTCAAGAATTGACAACATTCATCCACAAAGAAAGAACCATGTACACCATAAATTCTTCAAGAAAGATATGTCAATTAGGCTCCAAAGAGTGAGAGCTCCAAAAATCCAACCACAAGTACAAATGAGGAAGTACATCTCTTTATATAAAATGATGTTATACTTCCTTTACAATAAAATAATATTATCTCGTGTGATTCCTTAGATCCAGGCCTAAGAAAAGTAGAATACGATTCAACTACAACTAATTACTCTATAACAGTAATCAAATAAGGTGGTCACAACACATGTCCATAAAAGCCTGTCAGATGTCACCTTCTCACGAGGCTTTTATGNACAAAATGAGGGTCCAATTTGGTGTAGATCCTCAGTGTTCCCTTGAAAGAGTCTAGTGGAAACCTCTAAACATTGTGTAGAATCATCCCAAGCCAAGAAAGGTCCAACATCTAGCCTCCAAAGGTGGAATGACCTTATGGAAAGAGTAATAAATGCCCCAACAAGTGGACGAATACTCAAATCAAGCTCAAGAATCCTTAGAAGGTGTGTCCAAGGTGCAACCATGTCCAAAACACATGCAAAGAACCCCCATCAAGTATGGAAAGTTCCTCTCTAAGTCAAATGAAGTCGTAATATCACCCAACGACTATCAAAAAGTCCACATGTGTGGGTCAACCCTCAAATCAAACAATAAATGGCTCAAAAAGTGATGAAATGAGAGGGCATTCTAGAATATTCAACGCGACATGTCAAGAGGAGACCCATGCAATTAAAAATAGCCCATCCGAGAAAAAAAGAAGTTTCTCGTTGATATGCTTGTTATCTTACTAATTATATGTGGTCGTGAAGTCCAAGGTTTGTTGTGTTTTTAGGGAGACTTGGAGGAAAACCAAGAAAACCCATGAGCTCTTATAATAAACAATACCATAGTTGAAGGTGATATGTCGTACCCTGTCCTTCTTTTAGAGGTTGGTCTCCCATCCATGGGGAGCAAGGCTACGATAAGGTACTTATTATATAAGTATAAATTGGCCAACATGAAAAAAGAGAGGCTTCCAATCACAACTTAAAACATTGGTACAAGTCACTCAATGCTAAAGAGAGTGTGGACAAGATACATTGCTTCTTGGCTCCATAGTCAGGGGTAGTAGAAAAGGATTCCCTTCATAATATGAACTCCATTAATATTATTATCACAACTAACTTTAAAGAAAACTATGGTGCTACAAGGAGATTGAGAATAAGAAAAAGTTGGCTTACTACAAAGAGGTCATTATTTCTCATAAGTCAGAAGATGAAAAGTATCTTTCTATTATCGCTAGTGTCAAGAAGAAAATAAATAATGCAAAAATAAGAACACAATTCCACAAGATTTATAGTGAAACTGGGAGGTGGACAAGACCTAAAACACCTTTGAAAATAAGAATATGTAAAGTTTGTAATTCTATCAAAGTATAAGATGAAATCCTTTTTCTCTTAGAGTGCACAACCTACACAAAGATTGGATCTCATTTTTAGGCATTTTAATAATATGAATAGTTATGTGTTAACCCACAAAAACCAAAGTGAACACAATAATATTATTTCCAAGAAATTTGATCTTAGGAGCATTATAATAAAACAAAATAATTAAATTTTACTTGTTAAGATCCAACATACCAATGTTGATCTCAACGGATAGTAATGACATCGTCATAATCAATTAAATACGTGAAATGCTTTATCTAATTTATTACTACATTGTTGATGATTTAATTACTTATTATATGCTTTATTATAATTAATATCTTTATGAATTCATCATCGATATTAACAACATATAAATGAAAATAAAAATAATGAACATATAAATGAATCAATCCTTCTCCCTCTCTCCACCCCTCCCGCCAATACACACATACATATGATCAATATCAACAACACAAAAATGAAAATAGAAAAATAATGAACATATATATGAATCGATCTCTTTCTATATTTGGAGAGCTACTCAATTGAGCAAAGGATCCATTAACAGTTACATTTCCTATCAAGGGGTTATCCCTAATTTCATATGATTTATCCATCTGAATCAAATCAAGAGAAACCAATGGCTGTGACCTTGGTTTCTCAGGCATGATGAGCACTGTCAAATCAAACAGATATACCTCTCCAACTAAATCTCCAGGAGGATTGATCTCCTCGAGTCTGAATTAGAGATATTTTACCAAGATGATATGAAAGGTTTAGAATTCTTATGCAACTTTGGACAAACAAATGCAATATGGTCATGCGTGAGTCACATCAAAACCAAAAAGAAACCTACTTGAAATCAATCTATTGAGTCCAACATTTTCCTCTGTTGCCCAAAATGATCTTTCCAAAGTGTCCACTGTATATATTAACATCCATTACAATTCTTCCTCGAGATACATCAAACAACTTTGACACTTCAAAAGCAAAGGAGATAAACCTCCTATGTAATTTACCATAGCCTTTAAAGTGATGACGTGTGTTTACCATAGCCTTTAGAGTTATGGTGCGTGTATTTTCCAAAGTTAAATTAGATAATCTAACATATATGGGAAAAACAACCAAAGATTTTGAATGAGGGTCAAAGCGACATTGATAGAGCCACATAAAGATCCCTACACTACCCCAAGATCATGAGCCCCCATTCATAACATGAGACATGTATGAGAGACAAATGAACTCCATTATGAAAAAACCTTCAAGACAAGGGTGAATAATCACGACCTATTTCATAAGGGTCCTTGATCATGAAGCCAATTCTATAGATATTAGAGAGAGGCATAAATTATTAAACTTGCATATCAAACCCATTTCCTTGACAGAAACATCCTCCTCTTGAATGAAGGCTAGATCCAAATAAACCACAAGGGTTTCAAAAAACATCTCAATAGTACAATATGGTTTTTTTGGTTGGACCTTGGGAGCTCCACTTTGTGAAACATGTATGGTGTGAGCCTCCATTGACGATTGATAATGTCAATACCAACATAGACCTAAGAAATTAATGGATTAAAAAGAGAAAGCATAATCCATTAATTCAATCCAATGTCAAAACACAAGGAAACACAACGTTGAGGACCAAAACATTCAAATCAAGACTCAAATATGGAGCAATCTACAACACGGATCTGCTTCAAAACAACATATGATTACAAATATTATTGGGATATATTACCACAATGTCATAACGATAATATAAACAATAAGCATGCATAATAATAATAGGTCATAGTGTACATTTAGTTGTAATTATGATAAGTGATCCCTTTTTCCAAAAGATATGACTTATAATCCAACGTGTATTTTATACACATGCCATTGTAACACAATGAATAATCTTTCAATCATTCATTATATATATATATATATATATATATATATATATATATATATATTTTGTAACTTAATCTCCACACTTCATGTGTGAGATGAAGTTATGATCTCATCGGGTTCATAGCAATTGGGATCAGATTAGGTCTTCTTTCCACATTGGACTATGGACAAGCTTTTTCTAGTGGCAATTATATTTTGGGCAAGTGACCCAAATCTTTGACAAAATTGGGAGATAGAATTGTAAAATTCAAGAAGAACTGCTACAATCATACATCCTTTGTTCTACAATAACCAGATAACCTTGAGAGCAATCATCACCTTGAAATAGTAGTAAAAGAACTTAAAAGGGATAGTTTTTAGACTTCAATTGATTTTCACTAAGGATTTGTAGACAAAAAAAGAAGAAGAGGAATAACTCAAGGAAATAATGTCTCTATATTTGGAAGCGATCACAAGACACATTGTATTCACTGGTACAATAAAAGGGAATAACTCGTCATTGGGACATATTATAGAGCACAATACCATGACAAAAAACAAATGAAATTCATTATTGATAGGTCTACCTCCATCAATGTTATTTTTCCTTACGTGTGTGTAAAAATCGATTGGTGTGGCACTAGATGGGTCCATAGGAGACAACAAAACAATCACTTAGTCACTTGTTAACTCAAATAATAAAGAAATATATTAATAGGTTTTATTTGCACCCTTGTTTTGGGCCTTTGTCAATTTCTTCTGAGTCATTTTGAATTGTAGAAAGAACCATTTTTTAGACCCTTTAAGGCTCATGCCTCAGTATTTTGTGTTTTCCAAGTCATGCTTTTAAAGTGTTTTAATAAAACACTTAGAAATTTTCTTATTGATGATGGGCATGGAACCTTCTCACATGTACATATTGAAGTTTTGGGTGAGTTCCCCATGCCCTACAGTTTGTACTCCATCAAAATCGTTATATCATACCTTAGGGTGGGCCCCTCTTTATGCACTCCTTTCCCTTCCTTACCATAATATGTCCCCCTACTCAACACCCCATACCACTTATGCAAGTAATTGTGTGGTATGTGGGTGTGAAGTGTGAGTCCACCTTCATCCTTACTTCACACTTCACAACCCACCCTCGACCCTCTTAGTCATAAAAAATACTCGAATCTCACTCAAGTTCTAGCCAATCAATCAAGAAAAAGAATGATTCAATGGCAACAAAAGATCACTAGCCAAGTTGATAGAATAGAAAATCATGTTGGTTGTAGAATGGACTACTCGAGATATTAAAGGTGCATTCATGGGGTTTTTTTTTCCAAGGGTGATGAGCATGCTTAGAACTATCATGTCAAGGAGATTACAAACCTTTTACTAATTTTGATGTCTTTGCTAAGTGCTAAGATACTAGTGCCTAATTTAAATTTAAGGAGAAAAACTTGGTGTCGTTGAGGTAAGGAAACCGATTCTTTGTTGAAGATACTATCAACATGTTGGCCTCCCATGACAAGTCTTTGCACTATTCCTTAGTACACATGGAGACAATCTTGGATGAATGCAAGAAACAAATAAAGGTTTGGGCCACATTTCTTGTTCAAGTAAATATTTTTTCAAGAAAAAACCATTTATATTTGATATTTCAAGTAGAAATCAAAATATACATCAAATAGCCTCAAGAGGCTCAAAAGATGTTGCTCATATTGTTGTCTTGCATTAAAGTCTTCCTTCCCTGTCTCATCACTACATATTGTAATCTTCCTAGGCTCCTCCAGGGATGTGTTCGAAAAGTCTTCTAAAACATTCTTTTATGTGTAAAACTCCATCAAAATTCTATTCACATGTCCCAACATTCAACATAATTAGGAATTTTTTACATCTCCTACATCAATAAAGAGATGTTTTAGAAAATAAATTTGTGTCCCTACTCTGAATGCGTGCTCGAATAGGAACCCTTCCCATATTAAAAGAGTTTCCGTAGAGAGTTTATCTTCTTTGGAATTGTACACTTTGTAAATATGAATAAAGGATAAAACATCAAACTTAGATTTCACTTCCTAGACTTGATTCGTGATTGGGGATACCAATATATTTTCAATTTGGCATATATTATTAGCCTAGTCCATCAACATCTTAGAGTCTCTAAACACTTGCAAGTATTTTAAACCTTTATTGTTATTTTTAAAAGAAGCCACAAAGCATAGAACTCAACTCAATTATTTGTTCTTTGCCCAACAACATATTTCAAATAAATGTAATGTGTTGATGCAAAGAAAAATAATAACCCCTACCCCACATACACCTTGGGTTCCTTGCCATGCCCCGTCAAAGAATCCCCATGGCTTATCATAATCTATGTTTGGTTCCTTTAGATTTCTCGAAGGCTTTTCTTTTGGGGCTTTCCAACTCTCCTTAAGAGAAATCCTAATTTTATGAACAACTTGAGTTGGAGTCAAATTAATACCTTGAAAAAGCATTTTATTCATTGACAACCAAACATAACAAGGTAAAGCCTTAAAGTCTTTTTTAAATTTATGTATTATCCAAGAATAATAACAATCAATTGGAGACCTACGTTCTTGTTCTCGTTTGTTCCTTTCATTAGATACTTATAGTATTTCATTCTATATTGTTTTAGCAACGGAGTATTTGACAAACATATAGTCCATAAATTCCTCACTTTCCTTACACATCATGCATCTACTTAGCCCTTGCTAGCTCTTGTTTTGACAATTATCCC
>JASDQU011403744.1:46362-57080 GCA_032191745.1 Picea mariana
TCTGACATTGTGGTAATATATCCCAATAATATTTGTAATCATATGTTGTTTTGAAGCAGATCCGTGTTGTAGATTGCTCCATATTTGAGTCTTGATTTGAATGTTTTGGTCCTCAACGTTGTGTTTCCTTGTGTTTTGACGTTGGATTGAATTAATGGATTATGCTTTCTCTTTTTAATCCATTAATTTCTTAGGTCTATGTTGGTACTGACATTATCAATCGTCGATGGAGGCTCACACCATACATGTTTCACAAAGTGGAGCTGCCAAGGTCCAACCAAGAAAGCCATATTGTACTATTGAGATGTTTTTTGAAACCCTTGTGGTTTATTTGGATCTAGCCTTCATTCAAGAGGAGGATGTTTATGTCAAGGAAATGGGTTTGATATGCAAGTTTAATAATTTATGCCTCTCTCTAATATCTATAGAATTGGCTTCATGATCAAGGACCCTTATGAAATAGGTCGTGGTTATTCACCCTTGTCTTGAAGGTTTTTTCATAATGGAGTTCATTTGTCTCTCATACATGTCTCATGTTATGAATGGGGGCTCATGATTTTGGGGTAGTGTAGGGATCTTTATGTGGCTCTATCAATGTCGCTTTGACCCTCATTCAAAATCTTTGGTTGTTTTTCCCATATATGTTAGATTATCTAATTTAACTTTGGAAAATACACGCACCATAACTCTAAAGGCTATGGTAAACACACATCATCACTTTAAAGGCTATGGTAAATTACATAGGAGGTTTATCTCCTTTGCTTTTGAAGTGTCAAAGTTGTTTGATGTATCTCGAGGAAGAATTGTAATGGATGTTAATATATACAGTCGACACTTTGGAAAGCTCATTTTGGGCAACAGAGGAAAATGTTGGACTCAATAGATTGATTTCAAGTAGGTTTCTTTTTGGTTTTGATGTGACTCAAGCATGACCATATTGCATTTGTTTGTCCAAAGTTGCATAAGAATTCTAAACCTTTCATATCATCTTGGTGAAATATCTCTAATTCAGACTCGAGGAGATCAATCCTCCTACAGATTTAGTTGGAGAGGTATATCTATTTGATTTGAGAGTGCTCATCATGCCTGAGAAACCAAGGTCACAACCATTGGTTTCTCTTGATTTGATTCAGATGGATAAATCATATGAAATTAGGGATAACCCCTTGATAGGAAATGTAATTGTTAATGGATCCTTTGCTCAATTGAGTAGCTCTCAAAATATAGAAAGAGATTGATTCATATATATGTTCATTATTTTTCTATTTTCATTTTTGTGTTGTTGATATTGATCATATGTATGTGTGTATTGGCGGGAGGGGTAGAGAGAGGGAGAGGGATTGATTCATTTATATGTTCATTATTTTTATTTTCATTTATATGTTGTTAATATCGATGATGAATTCATAAAGATATTAATTATAATAAAGCATATAATAAGTAATTAAATCGTCAACAATGGAGTAATAAATTAGATAAAGCATTTCACATATTTAATTGATTACAACGATGTCATTACTATCCATTGAGATCAACATTGGTATGTTGGATCTTAACAAGTAAAATTTAATTATTTTGTTTTATTATAATACTCCTAAGATCAAATTTCTTGGAAATAATATTATTGTGTTCACTTTGGTTTTTGTGGGTTAACACATAACTATTCATATTATTAAAATGCCTAAAAATGAGATCCAATCTTTGTGTAGGTTGTGCACTCTAAGAGAAAAAGGATTTCATCTTATACTTTGATAGAATTACAAACTTTACAGATCACTATTTTCAAAGATGTTTTAGGTCTTGTCCACCTCCCAGTTTCACTATAAATCTTGTGGAATTGTGTTCTTATTTTTACATTATTTATTTTCTTCTTGACACTAGCGATAAGAGAAAGATACTTTTGATCTTCTGACTTATGAGGAATAATGACCTCTTTGTAGTAAGCCAACTTTTTCTTATTCTCAATCTCCTTGTAGCACCATAGTTTTCTTTAAATTTAGTTGTGATAATAATATTAATGGAGTTCATATTATGAAGGGAATCCTTTTCTACTACCCCTGACTATGGAGCCAAGAAGCAGTGTATCTTGTCCACACTCTCTTTAGCATTGAGTGACTTGTACGAATGTTTTAAGTTGTGATTGGAAGCCTCTCTTTTTTCATGTTGGCCAATTTATACTTATATAATAAGTACCTTATCGTAGCCTTGCTCCCCATGGATGGGAGACCAACCTCTAAAAGAAGGATAGGGTACAACATATCACCTTCAACTATGGTATTGTTTATTATAAGAGCTCATGGGTTTTCTTGATTTTCCTCCACATCTCCCTAAAAACACAACAAACCTTGGACTTCATGACCACATATAATTAGTAAGATAACAAACATATCAACGAGAAACTTCTTTTTTTTCCTTGATGGGCTATTTTTACTTGCATGGGTTTCCGCTTGACATGTCGCATTGAATATTCTAGAATGCCCTCTCATTTCATCACTTTTTGAGCCATTTATTGTTTGATTTGAGGGTTGACCCACACATGTGGACTTTCTGATAGTCGTTGGGTGATATTACGACTTAATTTGACTTAGAGAGGAACTTTCCATACTTGATGGGGGTTCTTTGCATGTGTTCTGGACATGGTTGCACCTTGGAGACACCTTTTAGGGATTCTTGAGCTTGATTTGAGTATTCTTCCACTTGTTGGGGCATTTATTACTCTTTCCATGAGGTCGTTCCACCTTTGGAGGCTAGATGTTGGACCTCTCTTGGCTTGGGGTGATTCTACACCATGTTTAGAGGCTTCTACTAGACTCTTTCAAGGGAACATTGAGGATCTACACCAAATTAGACCCTCATGTTGTCAGATGTCACCTTCTCACGAGCCTTTTATGGACATGTGTCGTGACCACCTTATTTGATTATTGTTATAGAGTAATTAGTTGTAGTTGAATCGTATTCTACTTTTCTTAGGCTCGGATCTAAGGAATCACACGAGATAATATTATTTTATTATAAAGGAAGTATAACATCATTTTATATAAAGAGATGTACTTCCTCATTTATACTTGTGGTTGGATTTTTGGAGCTCTCACTCTTTGGAGCCTAATTGACATATCTTTCTTGGAGAATTTATGGTGTACATGGTTCTTTCTTTGTGGATGAATGTTGTCAATTCTTGAAGCTTCCCTATCTTGGTTTTATTTGGTGCATAAGGGTTAATGGTGAAATGGTAAAGTCTTCTACAAGCCTTCAAAATCAATCCATTTGAGGGGTTATTTTACCACTTGAAAGGAATATGTTCTAGGGTTTCTCCTTCCTTCTTCCTCTGTTACTTTGATGATTATTTGATACCTTTCTTAGATCTTCCTTTGGTTCCCTGGGAATAAGTATTAAGTAAATTCATCGAATAATTGTTGATCTAGTTGGTGAGGGTTTTTCCATGAAGGTTCCCTTCTTGTAGACATTGATATTCATTGTTGATCTTGATTGGGTGAGGGATTAGTCTTCCTCTTGGTTCTAATCTCAAAGCCCTAATCCTTGAAGGTAATAAGCTAACTCCTTGTAGGGTTTCTTCTTGACATCATTGCCATTTGATTCATCTTGAATCCATTGCTCTAGTTGGATTTGGCATTGATCTCCATCTCCTTCCATCACTTATATTAAAACCCAAAAAAGCCTAATAATTTGTTTTACTAAGCCATCTCTACTTCACATCGTGCCTCATTGCTTGGTCTTAGTAATCCTACTAGGGATACGCCCCTTGAGCCTGAGGAGAGCCAACCTAAAGTGAAGAGGATAGGTTATTGAGGAGACAATGGTATCCATCCTAGCAATTTCCCTTGAGTTGTGCCTTGTGGGTTATGTATTTTATCATTAAGTACAATTTGAACGATAAGATTTTCGTGCCATTGTTGGGGATCGAACCCGAGTCACCCTCCTAACAATAAACCCCTCATTTTTTGAATGGGTTACGCATAAGCAAGTACCCCAACTATCCAAAAATCAAATATACAAGGGCTATTGAACAAATTTAACTAGTACCCTGACTATCCAAATCTCAAAGATACAAGGGCCAGTGAAGAAATTCACTAGGGTTACCCCATGCCAAAATGATGGGAAACCATATGATTTAGAAGTTATATGGTCATTATCTCTATGTGACATGTTATATAGGACATATTTGGAAATTATTTAAGACATTATCAAGGATGTTATTCAATACATTGTGTTTTTCCAAGGAAAATAATCACAATTTTTATTCCAAATTAGACTGAAAATCACTCTCTTCATGTGCTTGAGACACTCTAGAGAGAGATGTATAAATACGTATTCATAATCTATGCTAATTTTGAGGATGAAAATTATAATTTATACGGTCATTATCTCTAATTTATAAGTTACATGGTCATTATCCAAACAATGATGAAAATTGTCCAAAAAAACCCTGGAGCAACAAAAACAACCAATTTTTCCAGAGAAGTTGTATCAACCAAATCCCTTTGATTGTCCTCGGGGTCCTTATTAACCTTTACCCTTGGTATTTTGGAAATCTCGATTGTAACCTTAACCTCTTCCTTTTTTCTCCAAAATTTCCCAACAAAGGGAGATTGCAATCTACTACTATTGTAAAGCCCTTCACTAGGGATTCAAAGTTAAATGGTAAATTTGTAATCTAAATTATTTTTCTTTTCTTGAACATGACATCTAATTTCTATTTATGTTTGCATTACAACAAATCTATCTAATTTATGCCGAAGTTCTAGCAAATTAATCAGTTAAATATCAAATTCTCAAATTATACAGTCCAAAATAGTCACAAAAGAGATTACACAACATATTACACATTTTCAATACATAGATACATATCATAACTTTCATTTAGAACAAAATTGTATACTGGTAAAATACCCGTTGAAGAAGAAGTTTGTCCCTTTCTTTCTTGTTGTTGCTAACTACTTGAACTGCCTGAAAACTACTTGAAACTGCCTAAAAACTGAATATTTTCCTCCCAGCCAGCTAGGAATAGAGACTCTCCAGCTCCCTAGCTCTAGGAATCCTTGCGATTTCCTAGCCCCCGAGCCCAAAACTCCCAGCAACAGGTGCCCCCCTGTAACAGTCCTCCAACAAGCTCCTCAAGCAAAAACCAGTAATACAATCCCTCCAGCAAGCTCCTCCAACAAAAACTAGTAATACAGTCCTCTAATATGAAAGTAATGCTCCCCAAAACAAAAGTCCCCCTTCCCCCGTCTTTTTCCTCTTGCCTTATCCTCCCTTCCCCTTATTCACCGCCTTATTCCCCCATTAAGTCTCAACCACCTTATCCCTCCATTAAGTGTCAACCACCTTATCCCCTTTTCATTAATGGGTCATCTACCGATACACTAAGTCTCAAAATGAAAATTATTAATTTATTAAAGCAATATTCCTTAAACAAATATTTAATCATGACTATTAATTGATTAATTAATTAAACTAATATACATTAAACAAATGTTTAATCAGGACAATTAATTAATTAACTAATTAAACTAATATACATTAAACAATTATTTAAAACATGACAATTGATTAATTACTTAGGGTTGTTACAACTATGAACCCATAGAGATGGATTTTGGTGCACCATAATAGCACGATGGAGTGATCCACCAACTACGTATAAGTAGAATTTCCGATGAATGTCCAAACAATAAACCAAGTCCATACTAAAATTTATTTCCACCAAAATTCATGCCACATATAAAAGCACTAGCTTTGAAGGAAAAATCAACTAGAATTGTTCAAGCTAACATATTTACTTCCCCAATAAACTTTTGTGTCCAAAGTTTTAAAGGTAAGCTTGGAAAAGATTACCAAACATAGGGATTTTAGAAGCCACTTGTGACTTGGGGTCGAAACACGGGTACCATGGCTTCAATGATAGGGAAGAAGATCCCTAGAACTAGTTCCCGATAAGAATTGTTGTAGAATACCCTTCATGTCAAACATAAAAACCTATCCACCCCCTCTATCAAAATGTAGAGAGAAATTTCATAGCCAATCATTGTAACCTATTATATTTGCATCTAGGAATTGAGGGTCCCTTGTGTAGATCTGCTTCCCCACTAAATTTTCCATTTAGTGCCTTTCTTGCATTATTCCATCACCTTCTCAACCTACAGGTCTTCCACTACAACCATTTTGGCTCTGGAATCTTTCTTTTTTATCATGTTCCAAACCTTCTTCACCCTCTAAATCTCCCTCTTCCCTCCCATCAAACACTCCAAATATATCCCATTGCCAACAAAACCTTTCCTATGCAATCCAAGAAACTACATTCACACCATGCTCCAGACCAGGGGTCGAAATCGATGCTTCTTCCAATACTACATCCTCCTTAATTTTGATTCTTGATGAATAATCTAGAGACAGGTCGAAGTGAAGGTCCTCATCAATTCCATTGATCTGGAGCCTTGAGCTTGTATCCTCCACCACACATTCTCCCTCTAATAACCTACCAAATGTACCTCCTCCTTCATTAGCTTTGGTAGGAAGTGGGGTCAGTTTCAATGTGACCTTAGTGTCTAATTTTTCCTCTTTTCCTAAAGTCTTCTATCCAACTCTTGAACAACACATTTTGCCATCATTAATCTCATTATGTAGGATCCCCTCTTCATGATGTGACCATGAAGAAACAAATACTACCATATCATCTATAGGAACATCTAAGTAATCTAAAATATAAATGTCTTCCTCCATGATATGCTAGGGTTTCCATAGTCCCCATTCTTATTTAAGATGTTGTTGTGAAGAAGTTTTGGACATTATTTAGGATGTTGTCGTGTTGCAATTTTGGACATTATTTAGGATGTTGTTGTTCATGTAATAATATATGTTATTAGAGATGCAATTTTAGATGATATCTTGAACAAAGCATGTGACGCACTATCATAGGGAGCTTGTTGAGTTAGTAAAATTAAGGTGTTGTTCTTTGTCCTACCAGGATTCAATTCTTCAAAGAAGTGACATGTTCATCCCTCGTGGGTCAACATAGCCCTGTAAGGGTGTTGTTGAATATCGAAATTTGTTCTAGACATTAAGTTAGGTTGGGTGGTCTCATGTTATTAAGTGTGACATGATGTCCCACCTCTTGATAGATAGTGGATGCACAAAGCATTATGAGACTTAAGAAGCACCTTGTTGAGGCATCTTAGTATGGGATGTAACCTTATACATTTTGGGGGGCATTGGTCTAGTGAGGGTTTTGGAGGATGTGGTGGACTTAATTGTGACTTAATTACAAAAAATGGATGTGTGTGTTGTCACTACTATGGACATTAATCTACACATAATTTTATTTGTTGAAATTTTTTAATAGAAACCCTATAAGAAATTGATGAACAATTAATGGCAAAAGTAGACAAAAATACAATATTTTGGTGTCAAAATAGAGTGAAAATTTCGTTGTTAATTATTTAAAATTTTTGTATTGGATTTCTTTATGGTTTACATAGTCAATTTTTTATAATGGTAACAAGCGAGTTCTCAAAAGACTTGATAATCCCATGTTTTTTGAACATAATATTTTTTTTTGGCTATGTGTGATATTAGTTGATTTAGAGATAATGAAATCTCACTCTTTCATACCACCAATTCATTTATTTTTTTATTTCTTGGGGAGCTTCTAAGATGTATATGCATACAACTCAATATATTGTGAAAGTATTTCTTTTGAAAACCAAAACTACTTGAATTGCATTATAGAAAAATTTGAATATTATCCCAAGGTTAGGAGGATAAAATCATTGGATTGAATGGTGGGAAGATTCCATCACGTGAATGAAAAGAAATTGGATTCTTATCTCAAGGCCAGGAGGAGAAAATCATTAGATTGAATGGTGGGAAGATTTTGTCATGTGAATCACCTCTTTCTTGAGAGATTGTAGTAGAAAGCATGACTCAATATCATAAAAATGATAGAAACCACCCAAAGAGGAATTAGACAAGTTGAGCTAACCTAGAGTATGCAATACAACCTGTTCATGAAGAGTTTTACTAGGTCTAAGGTGCTTGAATTTTGACATTGTTGGAAACTAAATGAATGGTGTAGTGTAAATGGAGATCAACTCTAAGCCTTGATTCATTAGCTCTTGATTGGGGATAAGACAACAAAGAGTTGTTTTAAAGATAGTTTCAAAAAAATACGTGGAGAAAATGTTTTCCATAAAACCCCTCGATGGAATGCTTAATTAGTAACAAGACATTAAAAAACAATTTGTTTATTCCAATACAATGGTGCTTTGATTCCAAGGCTTTAGCAAAGAAGTAGGATGACAATGTAAATTCTATTAATGTGGTCTCATGAAAACTTTGAAAAGCTCAAAGACGGTTGTGCACGTACTATTGGATGAGCTTATAAATGCTTATTCAAACATAAAAAAGCATAAATTACCTAATTAGAAAACGTTTTGTGAAAACTTTACACAATAGAATGAGATTTTTTGGTTTAAAATTGCTCTAAATAAAAAAGAAAGCCACGAAGAAGCAATCATTTCTAATTAATATTATCATAAGAATTATTTAATTTATTCTAAGGGTCAATGATCATGAATTCATTCATTAGGTTGATGCCAATTATCCTTACCCAAAACACTATCCACAAGCATTCAACACACTTAGCAAAAAATCGTTTTCCCAAAGTAATCATGCTTCACCAAAAGAAGATTCATATATGACAACATCATCACAATGTGAGAAAAAACAAGGAATGGATCTGTTACCCTCTCGGGGGTGACAAATTTTTGGATACCCTAGCAAGGGTGTCATGTTGTTGCTTGCACGAGGTGTCATGCTCATCTTCGCCAAATCTGGATAAAGTTCCTCTTGATCTCCACCGAATACATGATCGTGCTAGCTCAGTTGTGGTGTAGCTCACTTCCATCCCCAATCCTCATATGACAGATGCACTATGATATGGTATGGTATGGTTCCAATTGCTTCATTTGACAATCCATGTATCAATATCTATTTGTACATAATGATATAACTTCTTAGCTCATTGTAAAGTGGTAAACACCTAAAAATAACACCATTTCATAACATTACATGGTTTTATTACTTGCCTCATAGTACCATGGGGAACATGTTTTCTATTAGAATTGTTTCATTTCTTTGGTTAATCTATACCTCTGGGTGCTTAGGCTAGATAGCGTTTTTTATGTCCTAACCATGCTAACCATTTTTCACCTCCCCAATGTTTCATTCATTCCATCCATGTAAAAATTATATCTTGGTCATGTATGATTTCTCAAAGGTCAAAAGGAAAGGTCAACATAAAAAGCTTGAGTCAATAAGCCAGTAAGGTAAAGAGGTGAAGAGATAAACAAAAAATCCAAATATAAATCTTGGGCAATGCCCCCTTACTATGAGGCCAATGCCCCTAGTCCCTAGTTTGTCTACGAATATCTAAACAAAAGAGACTTGTTCAATAAAATAAACATTTAAAGAAAAAGGCTTGAAGGGGTGGTAAGAAATAATCTCGAGGATGGGTAACTCAATGCCAACCTCCATCTAGAAGGCCATTTGTATAAAATTCCTATATCAATAAAGCTAGATGAATAAATAAAAATATGTGTGCATCTCTAAGACTTTGAGGGTCATCACATGAACTCATTCCCCCTTCCCTTTCATCGTGATTTATCATTATTGCCTATCTTTCACCTAGTACTTAGAACATATGGGTTGCCATAGGACTTGATGCATGTATAAGGGTCAATATTCTTCCCCTTGGTAAGAATTAGGTAAGTATTAAAACTAACCCCCATTTATTATGTTGTGCCAAGAGATGTCATCAGGTGCTACGAATTAATGGCTTACTAAGAGGCCAGACCCATCACTTCAAGTGGGTATTGTGTATTGGGATACATGTACCATGCCTCGTGATCTCTGACATCACATTGGTATTGTGTATTGGGATACATGTACCATGCCTCATGATCTCTGACATCGCATTGGGATCTGTATACTCATATATGACCATATATATAGATATTGGGATTAATGTACCACATCAAGATACATGTCACTACACTAGGATTCATGACAATGCATTGGGCCATGATAGGGACACCATGTCATCACATGTTCCACATGGACCATATATATGCATCCTCCTCGCTTAGTTGGATATTGCATGCATGCTCATGCATTATTTACACCCCCTAGACCACACATGTGGGGTATTTAATGCATTGGAGAGGGTGATTACATGTTACAGAGATTACTACACATGGTGGCTTGGACCCTGTGATGACATGGCATCATCACTTGATGTTTCATTGAGGAGTGCTTGCTTTGATGAGCCCACACATGCCTCTTCAAATGATTTTATTTATGGGATGACTCACGCATGTGGAGGTCATGCCATTACTTTTTCAGGATGTTTTTCCACTTTTGAACCATTCCCTTGATTGAGGAGGTTTATTAGAGGATGTTGGATCTATTGGATTATGTTTGACTTGGTTTTGGACCATTTTCTTAGACGTTGGCACCATTCTTGAGGGGCACACCTCTCTTGGATTCTCTTATGTTCCCATGTGTGGGTTTTATATTGTATTATGACCTCTTCTAGAAGGTCGTTTCACTTTGTGAGGATATTATGGGATGTGTTTTATTATTTGTTGCATTTTCCCATGGTTTTACCGAGCTAATGGTTTTGGAGCTCATGTTTTTGAGCTAGC
>JASDQU011403744.1:66079-80908 GCA_032191745.1 Picea mariana
AAACCCAAACGAGAAAACCAACATTCTTTTGGTTTCAACCAAGCTCTTATTTATTCAACAATGGGCAACTTATAAACTCTTTGGTACATGTCTATGCTCCTCAGTAACATATGGGTAGCCTCTCTACATCATTCACATCCAAACAACCCCTTTCTTGTTGTGGGCATACATTACATAAAAGGCTGAGTTGACTAGGAGGATAACTGGAAGGTCAGGCATCCCCAACGCTTTAACTTCTCTCTAGTTTGTCTCTCCTCCATTTCTTTGTTTATTTGTCTTTTATCCCACGTGGGAATGGTAATATGAGTGTCTTTTTATTCATTTTCATAAAATCATGTACTGCCTGACTTTACATACATTACATATAAAATTGGACATCAATGATGATGACATGGGGCCCTTCACTTCAACAAGTCAATCTCCTTCATCACCCACAGCCTTAACAATGCATGTGTTGTTCATCTTTGAGTCATGTGCCAATAGCCAATTGTTCTTGTCGGATCCGATATGGATCACACATCTCCAATGGGAGGTTTTGGTCCCCAAAAGATGTTAATGATAGATGAGGGAACTTGCTTGAAATCTGGTTCCTATCATACCACTTTGCTTTCCTTGCAGTATGTCCCTTGAGAGCAATCTGCCACATTTCTTGTCGTCCTTTGCGAGTCATCCACTCCTTGTGTTGCAGAACTCTGTTTTCCTTGAAATCCTCAATACCATGAGGTGAAAAGTCTTCCATAGTGGGAAGAACTTGTTGTTCTTCCTCCTCATCTAGCATGGACGGTTCAAACAACTTCAAATATTCCGCGTTCACCACTGAGATGATCTGCATATAAGGTGGAAGCTTTAGTTTGAAGGAATTCTCATTCACTTGTTCAATGATTTCAAATGGTCCATATCTAAGGGGCTTAAGCTTCTTCGTTGCTCCTTGCAGTTGTTCCTTACTAAGGTAAAGCCACACCTTGTCTCCAACATGAAACTTATGATCCTCCTTGTGCTGATCATGCATGGATTTGTACAATTGTTGGCTCTTCTCAAGATACTCTTGAACCCTTAGATCTATATTCTTGATCTTGTCCACAAATGTGATTGCCTTCTGTTCTTCTCCTTGTAATTATGCTTCTTCCCTCTGAAGTCCATAAACGATGTCAAATGGTGAAGGAGGTAAATAACCAAAACAAGTCTCGAAAGGGGACTTATTGGTGGAAGACTGAAGTTCTCTATTGTAAGAATGTTGAATGTTGAATGTAGATTGTTTGCTCGTCCCAAGTCTTCGGATGTTTGTTGTTGTATCCTCTCAACTGTTTCACCAGTGTCTTGTTTACAACCTCAGTTTGTCCATCAATATGAGGATGAAAGGCAATGGAGTACTTCAACTTGGTATCCATTCTCTCCCAAAGCACTGTCCAAAATCTGTCGAAGAACCTATTGTCCCTATCATATATGATGGAGGTTGGCAATCCGAAATGTACCCAGACATGGCTAAAGAATAGTTCAACTGCTTCTCGTCCCAAAATTGTCTTCTTACAAGGAATGGGCATGCACATTTTTCCAAAATGATCCACCACAACGAACAAGTAGTCACAACCTCTACGAGTCATGGGTAAACCTCCAACAAAATCCATTGAGATACTCTCCCATGGCTTTTTTGGTACTAGAAATGGCATGTACAAACCAAGTTTTTGGTTTCTTGGCTTACTAGTGTTGCAAATAACACAACCTCTAACAAACTTTGCCACTTTCTCCTGCATCTTTGGCCAATATACATATCACTGCAGATTCACCATTGTCTTTGTCACGCCAAAATGTCCAACAACTCTAGAAGTGTGTGCTTCTCTCATCAACTGCACTCTTCTGTCTCGGGGTATGCATAATTTTCCCAGCTTGTACAATAGCCCATCTTGAATGTGGTATTCATTTCCTTCCATGACAACAACTATCCTTTCCTTTAGCTACTTGTAGACTTCCTTGAAATCTTCATCTCCTTCATAATCTTCACTCAAAATTTCATGAGTGAAAGGCTCAAGCTGCATTATCATTCCAATTGTTGCAATCTTCTTCAATGGTGGTCGAGAGAACATGTTTGCTAGTCTATTCATGACTCATTTCTTGTACTTAATCAACAAATGAAATTGTTGCAAGAAACCTAACCACTTGTTGCATCTTGCTCTGACTCTATAGATACTGAAGAGGCTGATGATCTGTGAGGTTGATGATCTGTGTGTATGATAGTGTCTTTCCCCAAGAGGTAATGCTTCCACTTCTTCACTGCTTGTACAATTGCAAAGAGCTCCTTATCATACGTGGGATAGTCAAGCACTACTCCATGAAATAACTCTGAACAATGGCACACATGCCTTCCTCCTTGCATGAGTACTAATCCTAATGCATATCCGCTAGCATCAATCTACAACTCAAATGATCGCTGCAAATTTGGCATGGCTAACACTAGAGCATCGTTGATTTTCTTCTTCAAGTCTTCAAATACTCTTTGTTGTGTCTTACCCCAATGAAAGTTCTTTCCTTTGGTAGTTATGGCATGCAATGGTGTTGCTACTATGGAGAAGTTGACAATGAACTTTCTCAAATACTGAGTTGCTCCCATGAAACTCTTGACCTCTATCGCATTGGTGGGAATGGGCCATTGTGTGATGGTTGCAATCTTCTCTAGATCTACCCTCAACTCTCCTTCTCCGATCACGTGTCCAAGATATATCAAGGAAGTCTTCCCAAACTCACATTTCTGCAAGTTGGCAATCAATCGAGTCTTCTTTAAGGTCTCTAATACCTGTGTCACATGTGAGAGGTGCTCTTGCTAAGTGTTGCTAAAGATTAGTATGTCATCCATATATATTATTACAAAAGAGTCAATGAAGGGACATAGTACATCGTTCATGAGTCTCGTAAATGTTGCAGGTGCATTATATAATCCAAAAGGCATTACTAACCATTCATACAAACCTTGTCTTCCACACGTATTGTGCTTTGATCCTCACTTGGTGGTAACCTGATTCAAGGTCCAACTTAGTGAAGAATTTATCTTGTTGCAGTTGATCCAACAAGTCATCAATACTTGACAAAGGATATCTACTCTTCATGGTGATCTTATCAAGGGCATGGTAGTCAATGCACATTCTCCAACTTCCATCTTTCTTCAGAACCATGATGATGGGTGAACAACACGGTGATGTACTAGGTCTGATGACTCTCCAACAATTGTTGCAACTGCTTCTTTACTTCATCTACTTCAATGATGGACTGTCTATACAACCCAATGTTAGGCAATGGTGATTCTAGCAACAACTGAATCTCGTGTACAACCTTTCTCTTGGGTGGTAGTCCCTGAGGCTCTTGAAACACTTCCGTGTAGGCTTCAATCAATTATTGTAATTGTTGACGTTACTCACCACTACATCCTTCCAAGGATGCCTTCATATCCAACTTGTTGCCTTCTCCTTGTTGTTTTTCTTCTCTCAGGAACAACAAAACAAACTTCTTTGTACTACCCATGATTCTTCTTGCATGATGAGCATTGATCAAAGAGAGCTTAACTTTATCCTTGTGTGCATTTATGGCATAAGTTTTTCCATCCTTGACTATCCTATACTGGTTTTATCTCCTTCTGAAAATGGTGTCCCTCATGTACAAATATGGACTTCCCAAGATGACTCCACATATGTCTAGAGGAACCACATATGCAACTACTTCATCAACAAAATTTGGATTGATGACAAACTTAAATTTGCATTGCTTGCTCACTTTCAATTCCACATCTTGCCTTACCCATCCCAGGCGGTATCGATGTGGATGATCTTGAGTCTCCAACCCGAACTTCTCAACCAATTGTGCAGATATCAAGTTGGATTGTGAACCTGGATCGAACAAACAATCCACCTTGCTTTGCTTCATGTGAATTTTAATGTAGAAAAGTTCAGTCATTTCCTTCGCCTCCTTATGATTACAACCAACCAATGCCACCTATTTCTAAATATTAGTGCAGTTAATCTTCCCTTCTGGGTCTGATGTGCTATCCACTCGTTCCTCAACATCCATTGATATTAATGCTTTCTTCTTCTTTTTTTGAATTTTTTGGGGGCGCTTCTCTGGGTGCAATTTCCAACAATTCTCCTTCGTGTGTCCCTTTCGATCACATCCTTTACATTGTTGGATGGAAGGTGTTTCTTCTTGTGTTGCTACCACAACCTTATTCTCATTCCACTTCTTCTTGTTTTTATTCTTTCTTTGTTGCTCTTGTGGTTCTACTTGCTTGTGAGGATTTGTTTGTTTCTTTTGTTTATCTCCCTCAAGGTACTGTGCTTGAATGTTGGCCTCATCAATTGTCTTTGGTTTGAATGACATCAATTACCTATGTATTCGAGGCAACAATGCCCCCAAATACTTGACCAACATGTATAGACTTTTGAGAGAGACTCCCATGTGAATGGCTCTCTTCCTGAACTCTGTCATAAACCCCTGCATTGATTGTCCTTGTCTTTGTTTGAAGTAATGCCATACTATTTGTTGGTGCTCCTCATATCCTATTGGATAAAACTAAGATTTGATCATGTTCTTAAACACTTTCCAATCAATCACTGGTGGCTCATTTCCTAGTGCCCTGCTTACTGCAACACTCTCCCACCATGTCAAAGCATGGCCTTCAAGCTTCAACTGAGCAAAAGCAATCTTTTTTTTTCCGAGTTACTTCATGCACGTTGAAGTACACTTCCATTTGTTGTAGCCGTTGGTTCGACCTGATAGCATCCACTTATCCAACATACGACTTTATGTCCACCTTAGCCTCTACAGCCTCTACAAGAAAAGGTACCCGTGTCTTGTTGTATATGCACTCTCCCATTTCTGGCTCAATCTTACATTCTGTCTCTGGCTTATTTTCTTCCTTCTTGGGACCTCCATGCCCATCATCCATTGATGGTTTTTCCTTGCCCTTCTGATCCTGATTATTTTCGGCATGAAATGAGCGCAAAGATAAAATAAAGAAATGTACAGAGATATCTCAGATATCCAATATTATAACATAAATGTATCAGAGATGCAACCATAAACACAGATATACAATAATACACAATTTTCTATTAATGAGCGAAAAATGTACAAAGACTGTAAAATACAAAGTGAAAGACTCGCTAGAATGGTGGCAGCTTATCTCTGAGAAGAGATGTAATGGCTACTCACATCTGTGAGAATATCATTTTACAATGAGGCTCCAAAGACCTTTTTATAATAAAGAATTTCCAAAACCCTAACCTCAAAAGATGAAAAACCAACAGTTTTGTGGACCCTGTTTTGGGTAGTTTGGTGTATCAACTTCCCAGGGGCGTAACTTTGGCAAACAATCTCCATTTGGGGCGCACAATAGCTCGTTGGAAAGGTATTGTCGAGGAGATTCATTTTGGGGGATCAATGAGAGCCTTGGGCTATCATTAAGAAGCTTGATCCGAGAAAACCTTCATTTAGGCCCTCAAAATGGCCCCGGAAGTTAAAAACTGCTAAAAATAGTAAATTACCAAAACAGTCAGAAAACTGTTTTGAGCCAGTTGGAAAAGGTGGGTGGCCACCGATATGCACCTGGATCAATCCTCCCTCCTTAGAAAGCAATGGTCTCCATTGCGTTGAGTGCCCGAGGGAGAGGGAAAAACGTTCGTTGAATCTACATCTTGATGAGTTGCTTCCCCTGTTGGAGAAGTTGTGTTGCTTAGCTTGTTGGAGGTTGTCACGAACCTGTGGCTGGACGGGTTGGACCTTTTTAATCAGTCTGGATACATGAGATTCTTGTGTGTAGAAGGAATCTTTACACTTTGCTACAATCTTGTCGACCTACTTCTGTTGGATAGAAGGTGCTTGGGCCAAGGTTGTAGTGGTTGCAGTATCCTTCTGTTCACGTTTTGAACAGATTGTGAAGAAGCTAAATTTTGTAGTATGAGATACTACCTCGTGGCACTGTTTAGGTGGGACAGTAGTCAGAACCACCTCTGGTATCTTGTAGAGATGACCCCCCAGAGTAACAATGACACTACGGGGTCGAGACTCATAGATAGCATGACGCTTCCACATATACGGTTGGTCTGAGAGAACATCGCAGACATCCAACGGGGAAACATCACATAATACCTCATCCTTGAAGGCTTGGATGTCGTATGACAATTGACACTGTTAGCTGACACAAAGATCTTGTCCCTGGCGAAGCCACCCGATGTTGTATGGTTGTGGGTGTGGTGTTGTCGACAATCTCAACTGTTTGATGACCTCTGTTGAGATGAGGTTCTGCTGGCTTTCACTATCAACAATAAAATGCAGCGGGGTCCCCTTCACCCACATCTGTGAATGAAAAAGGCGCTCCCCCTCTTCAAGATCTGCTGGTTCTTCTGGTTGAATTGTTGTGGTCGTGACAATAGCAGCGGGGTCTGCGTCGATGATCTGTCTTCTGTCAGTATTTTCTGAATCAAATTCTAAATCAGGGTTCGACTCCTTGTCTTTGATTTCGTCCACCAATGACTATTTTGAGCGACATTCATCGGTGTTGTGCCAGGGGATTTTGTGGAAATCACACCATTTTTCGGTGTCCTTCTTCGTCTTCTCATGACCCTTCTTTTCCAGTGACTTGGACTAGTTTTTAGGAGATTGTTTGTTAGGGCCGTCTTTATCATACTTTGGTTGTTGCAGATTTGCAAACCCGAACTCCCGTTTGTTCTGGTGCTTAAATTTCTGCTTGATTTTAACAACATATCGATAAGCAACACCGAGTGATGAGATGTCCAAAAAATCCATTTCAATTTGGATGTATCTATGTAGAGCCCCACGGTATTTCAGAACCAAATGTCGTTCAGAGTCTTTGATACCTAGCTTGGTGTGCAAGGTATGGAAGGTATTGGTGAACTCCGGAACTGCTTGGCCCCTCTCTTGCTGCAACGTGGTTCATCTCATATACTAGTCCTCATAGTTGCCAACATGGTAGTATTGTTCCTTTACTGCGTCCATAAAAAAATCCCAAGTGGGATCGGCCTCATATATTCCAGACTCTTCTGTGGAAGTTTGCTCCCAGTAAGTTTCCCACCAATGTTTGACATGGGGGAGATCTTTAAGGAGTACGAAGGTGATCTTTTCCCTGTTGGAAAAATGGTGAACAAAGAAATAACCTTATAGCAGATTTAACCATTTGTCTAGGGCATTCACATCTATATGGCCTTCAAGTACATGAATATCAAAATTAACATGTACCTTGAATGGAGAGGTGCTTCCAAAGTGTTTGTTTGATGAATATGCGCATGTTTCTATCGGCAGGCGTTGAAGGATGTGGGAAAAATTCTCCATCATTTCGTCCCTCTGTCGCATGAGAGCTTGCTCAAGCAACAGATTGATAGAATCATGTGCTCCGTCATTTTTATTTTCTTCCACCATGGAGGGTTTCTTGGGCATGCGAGAGCGATTGTCTTCAAGAGAGACAAGCTCGAGACCCAACTTGCTATACTCGGACGTCATCGGGGACATGCACTGAAAAAAAAACGATTAAGAGCAGCCTGCTCTGAAACCATTGATCCGGATTATTTTCGGCACGAAATGAGAGCAGAGATATAATAAAGAAATGTACAAAGATATCTCGGATATCCAATATTATAACAGAAATGTATCAGAGATGCAACCATAAACACAGATATACAGTAATACACAATTTTCTATTAATGAGCGAAAAATGTACAAAGACTGTAAAATATAGAGTTAAAGACTCGCTAGAATGGTGGCAGCTTGTCTCTGAGAAGAGATGTGATGGCTATTCGCATCCGTGAGAAGATCATTTTACAATGAGCCTCCAAAGGCCTTTTTATCATAAATAAAATCCAAAACCCTAACCCCGAAAGATGAAAAACCAATAGTTTTGTGGACCCCGTTTTGGGTAGTTTGGTGTATCAACTTCCTGGGGGCGTAACTTTGGCATACAATCTTCGTTTGGGGTGCACGATATCTCTTTGGAAAGGTATCTTCAAGGAGATTCATTTTGGGGGATCAATGAGAGCCTTTGGATATCATTGTGAATCTCTATCCCAAAAAACCTTCATTTAGGCCCTCAAAATGGCCCCAGAAGTTAAAAATTGCTAAAAATAGTAAATTACCAAAATTGTCAGAAAACTATTTTGAGCCAGTTGGAAAAGGTGGGTGGCCACCAATATCCACATGGATCACCTTCCCTTCCGACACCATTGATGTTAATGTAGCTAAACTCTACTCAAAACGATCCGATTTGTCCCCGAGATCTTCTTCCTCTTCATAATGTTCCCCTGACATTCTTGATGCTCTACTTCGCTCTAGCCCTGACAACAATTATTGTCCCTTTCTTTTGTAATCACTACGGGTACTTACCATACAAGTCTCATTGAATGTATTCGAAAATCTGCCATGATACCATCTGATCCATATACTGGAGGCTTATAGCCTATCTGTCTCACTAACATGAAATTCTCTGTTAAAATAATTATAACTCTAGTTGTTTAGATGTTGAAAAAAAATTCTTGACCAATCAAGTGCCAAGTCAAGTCGGAAAATGCAAGTCAGGTCGAAGCAAAAAAATTGAGTCGGGAAATGCAAGTCGAAATTACTCAAGTCAGATTTACCCAAGTCAAAATTACCCAATTTGAAATTACTCAAGTTGGATTTACCCAAGTCAAAATTCCTCAAGTCAGATTTCTTCTAAGTTGATTCGACCAAGAGATGTCTATCGGTCGAATGGGGAAGGAAATTCGACCAAAAGAGAAACCAGGTTGAATTTTTAGTGACCAACAGCTAGAAGGAATGTCTGAGGGTGAATTTACTCACCAATAATGTTAGAAAATGTTTTGGAACGAATTTGGGTAACCCATGGTGCACAAAAACATAGGGGAGTTGATTTTAATATCCCCCGACAAATAAAAACGTTTTTAGGTCAATTTTAATGTTCGACAACAATTAAGAACGTTTTATAAGTCAATTTGGCATACAATGACGGAGGAAAACGTTTTGGGCGAATTTGGTAGCAGACAAGTTTGCAAAACATGGATATGGTTCGTGGGCAGCTAATGAACACCCAAAAAACCCCATACTTAGATATATATGATGTCTATGACTTATGCCAAAGGAAAAATGCCCAACAAGATCGAGAATGAGCTCAACGACGGAAAATAAAATTAGAAACCCCCGAATACATAACAATGACTCTAGGAGGGTCGTCGGTTTCTAACCTTTGAATTCATTGTACAACTACAATTAAAGCGATGTTAGTCTAGCGTATTAACCCAATGAGAACCATATTAATATAAAACAAGCTCATACGATATCAATGCAATTTTCTCGTCTCTAGAATATACACAAACGACCATTAAAGTACAGTGCAAACATTAACCATTCCTAAGCAAACATAAACCATGACAATCATCACACATAGACTCAGATTTTTACCTTGGAAACCCAAATGGGAAAACCATCATTCTTTTGGCTTTAGCCAAGTTCTTATTTATTCAACAATGGGCAAGTTACAAGCTCTCTGGTACATGTATATGCTCCTCAGTAAGATCTGGGTAACCTCTCTACATCATTCACAACCAAAGAACCCTTTTCTTGTTGTTGGGATACATTATATAGAATGTTGTGTAGAATGGGAGCATAACTGGAAGGTCAGGCATCTCAATGCTTCGGCTTCTCTCCAGTTCATCTCTCCTCCATTTCTTTATTTATTTGTCTTTTATCCCACTTGGGAAAGGTATCATGAGTGTCTCTTTATTCCTTTTCATACAACCATATATTGCCTGACTTTACATACATTATATATAAAATTGGACATCAATTATGATGACACGGGGCCCTTCACATCAACAAGTCAATATCCTTCATCACCCATAACCTTAACAATGTCTGTGTTATTCATCTTCGAGTCTTGTGCTGATAACCAATTGTTATTGTCGGATCCGATTCAAAGTTGAGGAGGTCCCACAGATACAAAGTGATGCATCTCACGGGACACAACCTTAGGTGTCGAGTACACCAAGTTCAGGGGTGATTGATCCACCCAATACAACTATAGGTTCACAGATGCCTTACATACAGACAAGAGGTGCACGTGCTTGAGGATCTCAAACTACATTGCAGAGATCTATTGATGAAACTCAGGGGCATGAGGAGACTACTCCACCAAAGGTTACTCTAGGGAAGAAGAAACCGAGATGGTTCCAGGAGACCATGAAGGAAGTCAAGGAGTATGTTGGGGAGCCCCAGATGTTGATAAGAGAGAGCAGAGCACCATAGAGGTTTGGTTCATACTTGGCTATGGTGACGAGCATCACATATTCCGAGCCCACTACTGATGAGCAGATTGCAACATTCTCATCAAGTCCTTGCCAAGGGGCAAGTATGTCTGCTTCAAGGACAAGATGAGAGTGGTGAATAACACTTTCCTCGGTGAGAGGGAGTGTTGAGTTTTGGGTACCTTGGAAAGTAGTTCCCTTGAGTTATTGAGTGTCTAACTCAAAGAGGGAAATGTTTGACCCTTACCATTTTACTTTATGTTATAAAGTCAAAGTGACTTTATTAGCACTAAGTGACAAAGTGACTTTATTAACATAAAATGACTTAGGAAACTTAAGTCAAGGGGAGATTTAATCTGAACCCTTGATCTTGGTTGGCTTGGATCTAATCTTGGCCATTGGTTTCCTAGGTTAGCCTAAGGATGAGGCTAAAGGAGAGGAAAGGAGGGAAAAGGGTTTTATTGTTCACTTGAGAGAGTTAAGTGAAGAAAAAGAGGAGAGGAGAAGATATTTGGAGAAGGAAGATGCACCTTTGAGAAGGAGGGCCACAAAGTAGGCTCGAGGACACATCTTGAGAGGAGGGGTGCAAGCTAACTTGAGGGCGCACTTGTGGAGGAGACGGGCAGATTCCTTGAGAGGAGGAAGGGTGCATCTAGCCATACAAGTGAGGCACACTTGTGAGAGAGCAAGGCAAAGCCAAGGAGGAGGGCACACCTAGCTTGGACGCAAACTTCAAGGAAAATATGAAAAGGCAAGGAAAGGGGCACATTCATCCAAGATGGGCACAAATCCCAAGGAGGGTGCAAGTCCCAAGGAGCAGTGAAGCTAAGCTTGAGAGGAGTTAGCTTTTGTATCGAGTTCCTTTGTATTATTTCCTTGTTGCTATATTTGCTTGAGATCTCCATAATAAAATTTCTCTGTTACTGGTTTTCCCCATGGGGGTTTTTCCAGGGTCATGTTGACCAAAAATATCTGTGTATAAATCTTTTGGTTTGCTTATTTCTTTATCAGCATTTAGGTATAAATATCCTAGATTAGTATTTTATGTTTTAATGCATGTTGAAATGATAACAATGGACAACAAAACTATTCTATTTAAACCCTTCAACAAGAGGCATTAAATCAACAAATTAAGAGTAGATTCAGTGGGAAAAAAAATCAGAACTGATGGCTATCCTAAAAGAACAAGAAAACAATCTTGAAATACCTTGAAAGTTGTGCCCAACAAGAGGTCAAGGACAAACCTATTGGGAAACCTTTAGGGACCTCAAAATTCTTCACTAAATAATTCCAACCAGTAGATTGATATGGGAAGAAGGCCAAATGACCTCTCTCTTTACCCTTGACATTGCTACCCTTGTATGTTGTCTAAACTATCCTTTCACTACCAATTTTTTCAAGGGTATACAATGAGCAGTGGGGGATTCCTTGACTTTCCTTCAATGCAACATTTGCTTATTTCTTTGCATAGCTGGTTGGTCACATACTTAACCATCCCAAACCACCATGAACGTCTGGCATATGATGCACATCATTCCATATTCTTGCTAATTTGAGGGTCAATTCACATCCAAGGTTTCAAGTTTACAATTTGTGTTGATTTGTACCATGTGCAAGGACTGTAGGGTGTTGATACATATTGGTTGATTTGAACATCTCTAATGGCACAAGTAAACCGATGACCAAAATTGATTGCATATGTACCTTGAAATCATATTTGGTAGCTTCGTATCTTTGTTGATTTAGTTGCATTATGTTTGACAACTGTACCTTTTATTACAACCATGATGTTTTATTTGGTTCATAGCACACATATGGTGATTATAATTGTTGAAGGAATGCAAATTTGACTGGTTACAAAAATGTTACATAACTACTCCAATACACTATTGACAACATCCATTTTATGCTCAAAGCATGTCATGAATACTTGTTAATGCTTCAAACTTGTTGCTCCACTAAATAATGATGATGATTAGTCTCGTGGATATAATCTCGCAAATAGATATATACTCTTCTGCTTAGCAAGTTTTACATTAAATATTTTGTATTACATGTTTATGACGAATGGTACATTGATGTGATGCAAGCAATTCCAAGCATTTATTCTCTCGTGTGCTTTAAGTCGTTTCACATGAGAAGTCAACCAAGTCAAACTAAGCCCTTGCTCTCTTATCCTGATTATAATGATAGGACTTAACTTGACCAAATAGGAAAACCCTCCTTAGGTTAGAAACTTTGGCCTAGAAGTGTAGAGACAAGGTCGCTGAGGTGACAGTGGGTGGCTTGTCTATCCATTGCCCCAAGCCCTCCCTCGCAGGGCCGAACTTTCCCTTGACAAGAGTTTGAGTAGTAACAATATCCATGACAGGGCTAAGTGTGGAGGCTATCTTCATTAAAAAATGATCAGGTGCATGATAAAGTTGAAATACCTTTAATATCCTTCTTTTTAAGAATGATTGAAAAAGTTATTCAACAAAGTCTCAACCTACCTTTTTATCACTATATGTAATTTAAAGGGTTAGAGCCTCTTTTGTTCAATCCTTCACAAATGGYCCTTGGCCCCTTCCATTGTGTGYAATRGTGGTTGAGGCTTTAATGTATTTAATCACTAACAAAGTAGGAAAGGGTTTATTAAGGGCCTCTCTCTTTAAACTTGAGATTAATCAATTTTATATAAAAATTTCACATATGAAATAAAATCTCAAGATATAAGAGAAAAATGTTGAAGTGGAATGCAATTTTAATACGAAATGTCTTTGTAGTTGCAAGTTTTGTAATTATTGTAAATATTGCATAAATAACAATCACAAATAAGAGATTATTCATAAGGCATGCTACTTAAATGACATATGATATTGACATTGAAGTGAGTGAGGATGCTGTCGCATTAATCTAGATATTTGCACTTCAATGTCAACTTTCATATTGAAAAAGTTTTTGATGTGGATTATATCTTACAAACAATCTTTGTCTCTTAATTGTTATGCATCCCAACATGTGACAATGTTAGTAAGAAATAGAGCGAGGACGCTGTCACATCAATCCATATATTTGTACCCTAAAGCCAATCTTTGGATTGACAAAGCTTTTGGTGTGAATAATGATTTATAAACCACGTGTCTCACAATTGTTATGCATGCAAGATTATTGAAAACACATGATCAAAATACACATAATTTCAATGAAACTACTAATATGAAGCAAAATCCTCACACAAATATATGCCAATATAGTAGTAAGACTTGGATTTCGTATGAATATCACCTCCACAACAGTTATAAGTCACATAGGGCTTACACAACATGGTACAAACTCAAAACTCAAAACCTTTTTAATATGTGGATATGGATCCTTAACTAAAACACCAAATGAGTGTTATACACTCTAAAACTAACTCAATACTTCAAACCAACTACTTATGGATATGGGTTCTTAACCAAAACCCACAAACTAGGGTGTTTGATAAGGTACCTACATCATTAATAAAAATTCAACCCATAACACTATATGTGGCACTGTGGTATTGCAAAACCATGCATTGCACAACCACCACGATAGGGGTTGAACTTGAAACCAACTGCATATGATTATCACCCATTAACCAAAATAGGTATTATCACTCATTAACCAAAATAGGGACAAGGGTGTTCCCAAAGGTACATTTTATTTTAAAGAAAAACAACCTAGTGGACTAAAAACCCTAAAGGTTGAACTCTACCTCACCCTAGCACATTACAATTAAAAAAATAATAGAAACAACATATTGGACTAAAATTCGAAGGTTAAATTGTACGTCACACTTAAGCAATTTTATTAGCGAGAATGAGGGTATTAAAACGTTTATCCAACGCCATTTTAAACGCCATATAAATGTAAAATTAAAAGACATGGATGAATGGAAAATAGAAATAGTTTCTTTTAACACATGTTTTATAATGGTTGAATGAAAATACATGCCATGGGCCGCAGAAATCAAAGCCTTTTTCCCGGTCTTTCCATCTGACCCGCCGGAGCAGAGCAAAGCAGAAGACAAAGGTTTTCCTCGAGAGGATTCCAAATGAGTTCAGCAAAGTCCGATGACGTTGCCCAGCCATGGCAGTCCTATCACACTGTATTCACCAATGCAAAAGCCGGTATTTCTCCTTCTTCACATGTACTATATGTTTCAGTTAAAATTTGCGTTAGCTCCACTTTCCTCCAACTTTGCAGCGACTTCTGTAAGGTTTATATACTGTGATAAATTGAAGCCTTTCTGAACAGATACTTAAGTCGGGTAAATTTGAAACGAAAAGAGATCATGCGAATGCCCGTAAATTATATTTTGAAATTCCAGTAGGTGTGATTCATAATGTAGAAAATTTGTTGGATTCTTTCTAAATTAATTATTTTCCAACTTAAGAAAAAATTCTTACTGTGCTCATAAAATTTTGTATTCGGTGGTATGGTATTCGGCAGGAATGGGCTTTCGTCTGCCTAAATTTTGTGAAGCATATGGCCATATTGTTGAATTAAGGGCTTCCAGTCACTGGTTGGCATAATC
>JASDQU011403745.1:54807-70155 GCA_032191745.1 Picea mariana
CCCCTTTATCCATGCTTTTATACAATGATGAGTCACCTCATGGGATTGAATGACCCCTTTATCCATGCCATTATACAATGATGGGTCGCCTAAAAGTAGTTATGGGAAAATACAACATCAAATAAATTATTTTCCAGCCTTGTGAAAACCTTATGATCAAAATGACAAATTTTATATATTGTTTTCATATCTTTATTTATATAAATTCATTAAAAAAAAAATTTCCTAATATAAATTTTTCATTTCACAATATACATGCGTGTGTAGGCTTGTATTCATATTTATAAACATTGAGGATTTTTATTACAATGTGTTCATAAACATATACCAATCCACAATGTGATAGTATATAAGAGATTCAAATGGATGATTAAAGAATGTAATCAAAATATGAATGAAGGAAATGTACTTGCCATCATCCTAAGATCACAATTGATGAGCAAATATCATACAAAGTCGACATAACCCCCATTAAAATACCATTTTACTTACTTCATGGTAATTTTTTATTATTAAAGGCATTGATCCCAATGAGTTTGGAGAGGCCACCCTATCATGTCAGATACCTCTTAGGGTTATACTATGTAGCATAGGAACATGCTTTTCACTATAATTATTTATTATTTTACTTTCAATAGCCTTAATAATTAGGGTTATCGTATGTAGCATATAAACATTATTGTTATTGGAATTATTTATTATTTTACTTCCAATATATAGTCTTAGTAGGTAAGGTTAGTAGGGATAGATTTCAAGTTGTGGAGAATTAGGTAGGGGAAGTAACAAATGAGCATGGGTGATTTTAGGGGTTATATTTCGCTCATGGGCTAATTTTTCATGGTTTTTCCAAAAACGATATTCGCTATTTTAAAAATGATTCGCCCAATTTCTATAGGATAAAATTAGTTTACCTTAAAAATCGCCAAAATTTTATAAAAACTATATAAAATCCTTTGAAATTTGAATATTCTTACAAAAATATCGCCAATCATTTATAGTTGGCATATGAAGGATTAGTAAGATTCACCAAGGTTCTACATTTAAAAATAAATTTCCATCCTTAAAATCATCCCTGCAAATGAGCATGAAAGTGGGGAAGAAATGTTGTAAATGTGTTAGGAAAAAGAAATGATAGTTATCAAATGTAGATGGACTAGTCAATCTATATTAGTTTTACTTTGTAAAGAACATAGAAAAACAATCTTGAGTGGCTTACCCAATAAGCATTATTCACATAATCTTAACATATATCCTTTGAATGATAAGCTAAAAACATAAGGTATTATATAGTTTGATCAATAAACAATTTAGGATACACTTATGTGTCCTTCCCAATTGCAACCTTCCCTTTGAGATGTTATAAATTTGCTTTCCTTCACCTATGACAAGTGAGTTCAAAATTTAAATTTAATTTTTTTCATTGGTGAATTTTGAATTACACTTTTAAAATGGGTTTGAACCCCTTGGAAGGGATAACATGTTTTCAATTTTTATCTTTTAGTTGAGAGATACTTGCTTTGTCCATCTAAAATCATTACCAACATGTCCATGTTAGCATTGCATATGTCTCAATATGAATGAAACATAGAAAACATGTTTTCTATTTTATTTACTATCATTGCATGTGTGCCTGGCATATACTTGGCCCCCTAGGTGTATAACAATTTACAATGTTAAATACATTTTTCTTTACATATTTTCCTATAATTGAACCCAAATTGTGAAATGTTTTATCCTTTGTTGATGTCAATGACACAATTGGGTTGTCTTCTCACCCACATCTTGTGAAACCAATTACTATACTCTAGGTTCAGTATTCAAATTCTAGAAGTGAACGACCTAATTTTTATGTTCTCGTATGCTTTATCATGCATCCACCATTCACAAATTTTAGTTTGGGTCCATTCCAACTATTATCCCTAAAGTTTGCACTAGACTGATATAGGGAAATCTAGGGCACATTGGTTATTGCAATGGTTTGTTTGATTGAAAGGTTGATCCAGTGGGTTGGATAGGTTGAGGATCTAGTAAATCTCATCAAATATATCTCAAATGATCATCAGTACTTCATAGTCAGGGACATTCATGCTAATATATAGATATTTAATGCACAATCAAATGGAAGAATAGGAAACAAATATGAATATAAAAGTCAACAATCTACTAAACTCATATATACACCAAGAAAATTTTCAAACTCAAAATATCATTTTGAATCTGAAACAAGTACTTGAATACAACTTACAAAATACAAGTAATTAACACTAAGATCCTCAATATAATCAAGGCTAAATTTTGTAGAAATTAATGCATTACAAAAATCCCCATTATATTCAAACAAGATGAGAAAACTATAGGGTTACCATGAGAGCACAGTGTAACTAGCAAGGTGTCTAAATCCCTGAGCATGAAATGTTGCAGGGCATGAAGCTCTTTACATTGCAATTTCTAGTCCTACTTCTTCCTCCTATCACTTGATTGCGATTCCTTCTAATAACAAGATCCCTCCCTTTTCCCACTCTATTGAGGCCATTATTTATACAAAAAAACATATTGAAGAAAGATGAGATACAATCCCCAGATCCTTGAGTCGCTCAAACGAATTGCCAAGTTTAGAAAAAACGACCAAACTACAAATTCTGAAAAAAAAGTTTTAAATAACCAAGTATATATCCCAATATATGCATAATTCTAGCAAATCATTCACATTTTAGCTAAATGAGATCGTTCTACAAGTGGGTTTTTGATGGATTTTCCAAATGTCTCACCATTTGCTTAGAAATAAAGCCTGAAGTTCATTGATTGAATCCTTGAAAATATGAGGATGACCCTTCGCCAAATGTTGATTATATTCTTGGAAATATGGGATGATTTTGGTTGTTCAACAAAAGGAATAGAGAATATTTTAAATACATAGATATACTCCTTCATTCTCCTATCAACTTTTGTGATAAATAGAGAGAACCCAAATTATATTGATTTCCAGTTTGAATGCATTGTTAAAATTTCTTTCAACTATACTCCACATCCCATTTAAAATGTAATCAATAAATCTTCTTTCATGATCTTATCTGAGTTGTCTTTATGAAGGTAACTTAAAGTTACTCCCTCAGTTTAATTTGATTTTCGACCGTCCTTATGCAACGAGATTTGTATCAAACTAGATGTCTAGGAAGAGAAACAATACGCCAACCTTTGATAGTTGAGACTATACTTTGAATGTTGGAGATCGTGAAGGAATCAAAGCGTGACTCTCTTTTTCTTAAGCCTTCCTGGAACTTGTGGGTTAAGAGTTCTCAATTCTAACAATAATATCATTCTTTTTGTAGGACTGTGGATGCAAAACCTAGCAAGCTCTCTAACTTCATCATAGGTCAAAAACATCATAGGTTCCTTCCAAGGCATATCCATCGAGGATTCAATTTAAAAGGGAATAAGTTTCTAATCACAATTTTCCTGTAGCGAACTTTTTTCCATAGAAGAGGCTCATCTCTGCTCAGTCTCATCACCACTATGTTCATCACCTACTACCACAGGGTCTCTAGCTGATCCACATACAAGAGATGCAAGTAATGCATCTTGGGAAACAAAGGGATGGTTTAAATATGCATCATATTCACCAAAGACGAGCAAGTGAATAACACAACGATTTGAAGCTTTCTCATTTTCTTCACGCTATTGTGATGTAGGACCAAAAGAGGATAAATATGATTATAAACCCGATCAATTTTCAAGAGAAAATATCTAGGCTCAATTTCATCGTATTCTTAAATATTCTTAAATAAACCCATGGGTTTTTCCTCAGCGCACTTGTCACTTGTCATGACACTTGGAAATATAGATACTTCTCATAGGGTTCTTTCTCTCTTTGTTCAACATTTGGATGGGTGCCCTACTTTGTGTAGTGGGAAATATCCCACACCCAAGAAAGAAAAGACATTTTATTTGTTGATATATCTGAACGCATTGTAATAATTTTGAAGCACGGTGCATTAAGATGACCTGTGGGATCTCTCCTTGTCACTTTGTGATTTGAATTTTGATGATTGTGGTGCTTGGCTCTTGGTCTCAGGTGCTTAATGACATGTGAAATTGATTTAGGGATTGGTCTTAAAAGGCCAATATTCCTTTTATTAAAAACTTGGATATCCTTTACATTAAAAACTTGGATATCCTTTTATAAAAAACATTAAAAACCTACATATTATTCCAAGAGTTAATATACCCAAAAAAACTCTAAAAGTTTTTACAAAAATTGTAAATGCTAACACTTTATATACCAGGCTTTCTGAGTGGTTTTAGTGAGTTGAATAAGAAGTTAAATTTAGATTGACTCGAGCTATAGAAATGTGTGTTATAGAAAGGATATACTTTTTGTAGCAATTGAAATTTTTTGACATAACATTTAAAAACCTGGATATCCTTTTATAAAAAACATTAAAAACCTGGATATTATTCCAAGAGGTAATATACCCAAAAAGCTCCAAAAGTTTTACAAAAATTGTAAATGCTAACACCTTATATACCAGGCTTTCTAAGTAGTTTTAGTGGGTTGAATAAGAAGTTAAATTTAGATTGACCTGTGCTATAGAAATGTGTGTTATAGAAAGGATATACTTTCTATAACAATTGAAATTTTTTGACATAACATCCTAGGTGCTAACATTGGCTCCTCTTAGGGGTGATGTCCTCCCTACAAGGCATCAATAACACATAGACCAATGCCTTCTTCCATTTATGCAACCTGTAACGCTGCAAATTTCATCATGCTTTGATACCAACCCTACTCATAAAACAAACTATTTTGCATGTTGAAAACAAATTATAGCTGAAAACTAAACTGCATACTGAAATGTTGTGTACCAGTGTCTCCATTGGGCCATGGAGTCTTATTCTAAAACTAAAAACACACTATAACCAAACTCTTGTACATGGATCTTATTTATGTACACTTTCCTAAGTGTATGGAAGTTTCCACTGTAACCATTCAAATATTTCATCAACTAACCAAATTCCTTGAATATGCTTCAACAAAATAAAAACTGGAAAATGAAATGGAAACTCATCATCAGCTTGATCTTCAAAGAAAAACAATGACTAGAACTTTAAATTGTTAAAATTCCCCATATAAAAGGCTACAGGATCTTCAAAAACATGAGATCCATACCTTAATTGATAATTATCAACAATACATTCTTCAATATGATCTTGATAGTTGAATGATTGTTGCAGTTTTTATGCTTTAGTGAAGGAACATGGCTTCAGATGTGAGTCTTCTTGTGATTCCTAGTAATAATAAGCGCACTCTCCACCCTTAAGAATATAAAACAACAATACTTCCTTTCCATATTCTTGACCAAATTGCACTTGTACAAATGTTGTTCTATTGCTAATATCTTCTATTTCTGGCTCAAGGATGTCACATCTAGACTCAATGAAATCTTGAATCTATTGTTTACCATTTGGTGGGGAAGAAAACTTTGTAAAAGGTGGAAATTCCTCATCATCTTCTCCCTCACTGCCTTCGAATGAACCAGATCCATAACTATCATAGACAAGCTTGCTACTGTAGAATTCCATATGTGATGATCCAAAAATCTGTTCCTCTAAATCATCCACATACTCATAAAACATAGGGATATCTTCATAAAAATATTGAGCAACAATTTCATCATAGACATGACTATTAGAAGCATATGATATGATGTCAAAACCATCTACAATCTGGCTACCATCAACTTCAACATTAATGCAATGTTGAAACTCTTCATGTTGAATAACAAAACTAGAAAAGGATTCAACATATAATGACTCCTCTTCCACTTTGTTAACATTTAATTCCTTTTCATCAACTACATAACTCTGAATATACAATGCAAACTCTTCACATCGGTGCTAAAAAAGACACTCAGTTGGATAATGTTTTTTACAATGAGCATGAAAAACTACATGAAACTCCTACAATGAAGAAATAATAGAAAGAGGTAGAGATCTATACCACTCACGAGCATCTCCCTCTAGTGAGTACATGAACATATTCATGAATACATCCTCATGAGAGATATCCAAWTGGTGCATAAGTTCATGAAACTCTAATAAGTTCTCTATAGGATTTTCATTTGTACCTTCTTTGAAATTGGAAAGACAACCTTTCCATTAATCTATAGGAGGTACTGGATTTGGATAACCAGGAACAACTGAGAAGTAAAATGGAGAAAACCTTTGAGCTAAAGTAGCATCCATTGCTTTCGACATTCTAAACCAGTGGAGCTGCTAGTGGATTCTTCAACCATGGAGTCTCCGGGTGAATGATCTGTAGTCAAATCTAGTGTCGAGATCCTATTCATCATCAAGAGCTAGATCTAAACATGTCGTACACCCAAGGAAAATATTCAATTCCATCCTCGGCAATGGTGCCAAAAGATATTATCCCTAAAGTTTGCACTATACTGCTATAGGGAAAATCTAGGGCACCTTAGTTATTGCAATGGTTTATTTGATTGAAAGATGGATCCAGTGGGTTGGATAGGTTGAGGATCTGGTAAATCTCATCAAATATATCTCAAATGATCAGTAGTACTTCATATATTTAGATAAATTTGCGTTGATAGATAGATATTTAATGGACAATAAAATGGAAGAATAGGAAACAACTATGAATATATAAGTCAACAGTCTGCCAAACTCATGTATTCACCAAGAATATTTTCAAATTAAAAATATTATTTTAAATATGAAACAAGTACTTGAATACAACTTACAAAATACAGGTAATTAATAGTAAGATCCTCACTATAATTGATCATGAATTATGTATAAATTAATGCATTGCATAAATCCCCATTATACTCAAGCAAGATGAGAAAAGTACAGGATTACCATGAGAGCATAGTCTAACTAGCAGGGTGTATGAATCCCTGAGCATGAAATGTTGTAGGGCATGAAGCTCTTTACAATGCAATTTCCAGGCAATGTTTGGAAAAGTTTCTGTTTTCAGTGGTTTAGGCAAGCCTGTGCGTGCTCATTAACCACCAAAAAGAAGCACTTTCGGTGGATAAGGTGCTTAAATCCGAGTACAGTTAACCACCGAAATTATAGAATTTCCATAAAAAACTGCCTTTGGGAAAAATCGTTTTGCTCAGCCTTGGAATGTCTGTTTCACACGTTCAAATGGTCAATTGACATATAAATATCATAAGATTTCCAATGGTGTAATCAGATATAGATTTAGAGCTTGGGAAGGGGGTCAAAAGTTCCCCGCAAGATCAGTTTTTTTTACAGATTGCCCAGGCTTCTGTTTATTGTGCTTATGTATTTCGCCTTAACAGTTCGATATGCTTTCCTCTTGGGGAATCAAGTGATCAGGATATACAGTTAGTTATACAAGGAGTTAGTATCACGATTCTTGACAAACATTTCATCAAATGGAGATTTCTTCACATGGAACAAATTCCTGTGAAGGTTTAACTGTTCAAGGTAAATTATATTTGAATGTCAAGCCTGTAGAAGAAGTTCCAGAAGTTTTGATTACAGATTTTCCTCCGAATATCCATCTGTCAATACTTCATCAAAGCTTGGCGAGGCACAGAAATTCATATATGATTTGGGATAACAGAATTGATTTTCCACATGGGTCTTTATTATTTTCAGCCACGAAGACAAATAATCATGGTGATTTCATTTGATTTATGTTTCAAATTCGAATTGCTGTTGTATTTATTAATAATCAATTTGATCTAGAAATCATTGTTTTTTTATCACGATCCCGTGATTTTCTCATGCCAACTCACACTCAAAAGATCATAATCCCATGATTTTTAAGGGTTGCCAAGTGAAATTCGAGTTTAATTGTTGATTATGGAGCCATTTGTCATCTAAATCGAAGAAAATCCAAGTTGTTGTGATTCTCAAGAAAATCTATTTGCCGTAGATCCATTTTTGAAAGCTACAGGCTTTCGGTGGTTAAGAGGCTTAAATTTCGCCCCTCTTAACCACCGAAAGCCTGTAATGACCAGAATACTTGAAATTTCGCCCAGATCAGGAATTTTCGAATCAGAATGAGATGAAACCTCTTGGAATAGACAGGTGATGAATTATCAAGTTAGATCCAATGGTTACTTTGATGAATAAGGCAAAGAAGAGGTGTTTTAATCAAGTTTGGTACATTTTTCAAAGGAAAAAATATAGGGTTTTTGCTCAACTCAGCAAATTCGAATTCTATCTTTTGGAAGAGTCATCAAACAGCCTTGGGAGGCTAATCTACACTGCATCAAGACTCTACTACCTCTGAAGACCATCATATGTGGGATTGACCTCATTTTGAGGATCTTTCCTTATTTCTCAAAAATATAGTTTGACTTTCTGTTTTTAGTAAATCAGATCCATTCTTTCAGGATCTAGATAATGCATTGTAAAAGCTATAAAGTTGAAAATAGAAGGGGAAATAGAGGGTTCGATTCTAGATGCAGAAATTACACTCTTTGTAATAGACTTTCATGATAATATAGATCACAGTTTTCTCTCTTTATTTATGTCAGATTCCTCTCATCTTCTATACTGTCATTCAAGTTGTCTTAACTGTCATATGACTGTCATCTCATTGTTTAGTTCACAATTTGAATGTTAGTTGCTTTCATTGTTTATTAAACCCATCACTTAGTATCTGGTTTATAAACATTGGTTTCTTCAGCCATTTTTAAGCTATTTATCTGATTATCAGTCCTTGAGAGAACTGGCTTATTTGATTATTGTTAGTAGTCTGGATACATTGTTGTATTTCAGTTATCCCATTGATCCATTCATTACTTAAGAATAAATCCATTCATTTTATAAGTTACCAAGCATCTTTGGTTTACAAACCCAAAGAGTTTCTTGGAGAGCTAACACACTCCAAGATGAATCACATTCCAATCAAATATCACTTTCTACGGGAACATGTTGCAGAGAGGAACATCGGAGTTGAATATGTGGGAACAAAAGAACAGATTGCAAATATCTTTACAATTCAGTTTGGGGGAGTAGTTTCAGGAAGAGTTTAGTCAAGGGGAACAACCCCGAGGACAATTTAGTTTGGGAAGATTTTAGTCAAGGGGAAAAGCCCCAAGGACAATTCAGTTTGGGGGAGTAGTTTCAGGAAGATTTTAGTCAGGGGGAACGACCCCGAGGACAATTTAGTTTGGGAAGATTTTAGTCAAGGGGAAAATCCCCAAGGACAATTCAGTTAGGGGGAGCATCCCCGATGAGAAGTTTCCTTTTTCATTGATGTCAAAAGGGGAGAGATTCATCAGATGCATGGTTAGAGAGCATAGAGCATGGTTCCAGGGAGAGCGATGGTCACAGGGGGATCATGAGAAATATGACTTCAATGTTGGATCAGAGTGTTTCCATCATTGCTAAAGGGGGAGATTGTTGATTAATTCGGTTGGTTTTCATTAATTTCAACCCTTGAAGCAAGTACAGTAGAAAATTATGGTAGCCCAAATAGTATGGTTAAGGGACTTAAGATTGTTTGATGTATAATGGTATGAGTATTAGTATATCTGTAGCTAAAACTATTCTAGATGGATAATACATTTAATATCATTTCGGGTGATATGTGGAACGTCACATAAATCCTCACGGTTAGAGAGTTATGGCCTTGTGAAGTTGGAGAACGCATGAGTTATCTAGAAGGTCAAAGAAGTCATGTTATTCTAGAAACTCCTAGAAGAAGTTGACTAGTCAAAGTGGGTGAAACTAGGAGTTAATCATGGGTTAAGTTGTTTCAATAAGAAAATAATTAAAAATAAATTAGTTTCAACTAGAAGTGGAGAGTTTACTATTTATGGATAAAGTGGTTATAAGTGGACAAGTGGTTAGAAGTGGGGTTATCCCTAAAAGAAGAAAATTGGGTTAAGTTGGTTAGAAGGTAACCCCTTGAAGAAGTTACATGGAAGTGTAAATAAAGGATCAAGGCTCTCCTATGAACACCTATTGAGCACATTGAATATATATTATTGTGTAAGGTTTATTGTAGGTACTCATTGATACATTTGAAGTTACATGATTCAGGTGGATTTCGGTGGCCACCCACCTCTTCCAACTGGCTCAAAACAATTTTTTGACAATTTTGGCAATTTACTATTTTTAGCAGTTTTAACTTCCAGAGCCATTTTGAGGGCCTAAATGAAGGTTTTTAGGTATCGAGCTTCTCAATGATATTTGAAGCATTATTGAGCCCCCAAAATGAATCTCCTAGATGACACCTTTCCAACGGGATATCATACGCCTAAAACGGAGATCATATGCAAAAGTTACGACCCCAGGAAGTTGATGTACTAACTTACCCAAACGGGGCCCACATGACTTTTGGCACTTCATCTCCTAGGGTTAGGTTTTTGGATGTCTAGGGTTTTTGGCATTCCTGTTTATTGTAAAAAAACCTTCAGAGCCTCATTGTAATCATCTTCTTGCAAATGAGACCGTCACATCTCTTCTTAGAGATAAGCCGCCACCATTCCAGCAAGCTTGTTTCCACTACATTTTACAGTTTTAGCTTATTTCCTTATTGAATAGAAAACCAGTTTTACTATATCTCTGTTATTTTGTGTTAAGCACCTATTAATAATCTGTATTCATTTTGTTCTGCTCATAAAATCCGGATCAGTGGTATCAGAGCGGTCTTCTCCTTGTCGTCTTAATGCATGTCCCCAACGAGGTCGGAGTACAAAGAGTTGGGTCTCAAGCTTGTTTCTCTTGAGGAAAAAAGCTCTCACACACCCAAGCGACCTATCATTGCAAGAGAAAAGAAATATGATGGGACAGGAGATCCTTTCAAACTGTTGATTGAGGAATCCCTCACGCAACAAAGGAACAAGATGATGGATAGTTTCACACAAATCCTTCGACAACTCCCAACAGGTGACACATCTTCTTCAAGCGGAGGCACCACCTCCTTCAAGGTACAAGTAAACTTCGATATTCCTATATTTGAAGGTCAGATCGACGCAGATGTTGTAGACAAGTGGTTGAATCTACTAGAAGGGTATTTTTTTGTCCATAACTTTTCGAATAGAGAAAATATTACTTTTGCGCTCCTCAAAGTCGTTCCCCATGTCAAAAATTGGTGGGAAACTTTCTCTAAGCAAAAGGAAACAGAGGAACCCTCATTATTTACAATCACGACCACCTGGGATTCCTTTAAGGATGTTATTAAGGAACAATACTACCCTGTCGGAAGTTATGACCACCTTTATACCAAATGGACCACATTGCAGCAAGAAAGAGACCAAGCAGTGCCAGATTTCACGAATATCTTTCATAACTTGCACACCAAGTTGGGTATCAAATATTTGGAGTTACATCTGGTGCTCAAGTATCACTATGCTCTGCATAGATACATCCAGACTGAAATGGAATTTTTGGACATCTCATCCTTGGGCGTGGCCTACCGATATGCCGTCAAAATCGAGCAGAAGCTCAAACAGAATACGTGGCAATTTGGGCCTGGGAACCCCTCACAACAAAAGCTAGGAAAGGGTGCCCCCAACCCAAAGAACAAAGGACAAAGCAAATATGGACAATATCAGGACAACTAGTCCAAGCCACAAGCAAAGAAGGACACCAGAAAGACAAAGAAAGATACTGGGAAGTGGCATGACTTCCATAAGAGCCCTTGGCATAACATTGCTGACTGCCACTCAAAGAAGTCACTGGTGGCCGAAGTGAAAGCCTCTGACTCAAATGCGGGTTCAGACTCTGAGCCAGAACTAGAAAGGGGAATATGGATCATTGACGCAAAACCCAGTGCCACCGTTGCTACCACCAAGCTCCAGCCTGGTGAACCAGATGAGCCAGAAGAAGGAGAACGCCTCTTCCATTCACATATGTGGGTAAAAGGAACCTCATTGCACTTCATCGTGGATAGTGGTAGCTAGAAGAACCTCATCTTAGCAGAGGTCATCAAGCGGCTAGCCTTGCCGAAAACATCGCACCCACAACCCTACAACATTGTATGGCTCCACCAAGGAAGAGATCTCCGCGTCAGCCAACAGTGTCGACTGTCGTATGACATCAAGCCCTTCAAAGGTGAGATATTGTGTGATGTTTCTCCTCTCGAAGTTTGTGATGTTCTTTTGGGCCAACTTTATTTATGGAAACATTATGTTGTATATGAGTCTAGGCCTCGTAGTGTTATTATTACTTTGAACAGGAAATTGTACAGGATACCCGAGGCAGTCCCGCTTAGTGCTATTTCCTTGATCTCTGCTAAGAAATGCAGGAAGGTCATCTCTCAGACATGGAAGTTTGTCTTCTTCGTGATTCACTCTCAGAATAAGAGAAAGATCATAGCCACATCCAGGGTCTCTGCGACCGACCTCTCCACATAGCAGAAGCAAGTAGATAAGGTCGTGGAAGAATACTCATACATCTTCTCCTCACCTATCGGGGTACCTCTGCACTGCCAGGTCAAGCACCCCATCGATCTGACCCCTAGTGCACCATTTCCCAATGGGCCAGTCTATTGGCGCTCTCTATTAGAGAACGAGCAGATCAAGTGACATATCTAAGAACTTCTCCATAGGGGGCACATCATTCCCATCTCATTACCTTGTGGGAGCCCAATTGTGTCAGTACAGGAGAAAGATGGAACCTGACAACTCTGCATTGATTATCGGGCTCTGAATAAAATCACAATCATAAAATGGTACATGATTCCCCGAATCGACAACCTCCTCCTCCTTGATCAACTCACGGGGGCCAAATACTTCAATAAGATTGATCTGAAGTTTGGATACCACTAGGTCCTGATAGAACAGATAGATGTATGGAAAACCACCTTCAAGTCAAAGGAATGCCTTTTTGAATGGTTGGTCATGCCCTTTGGTTTGAAAAATTCTCGAACCACTTTCATGAGGATGATGGACGATATCTTGCGACCATTCACCAATACTTTTGTAGTGGTTTATCTGGATGACATTCTCATTTACATCAAGACTTGGGTCGAACACTTGTAGCATATTCAACAGGTTTTGCACACCCTGCGATAGCGCAAGCTATATGCCAACTTGGAAAAATGCTCCTTCGGCATGGACATGGTCCATTACCTAGGCTCCATAATTTATTAGCATGGCGTACATGTGAATCTAACCAAGATCCAAGTCATCCGTGACTGGACAGCCCCAACCACACTCACTGAGCTTCAGAGCTTCTTGGGCCTTTCCAATTTCTACCACAGGTTCATGTTGGGATTCTCTCATATTGCATGGGCCCTTAGCTAAATAACTAGGGGTGGTGGTAAGGAAAAATTTGCGTGGGGCCAGTCCCAACAACAAGCATTTGATGAATTGAAGCATCACTTGTTCTCAGCCCCAGTACTTTTACTACCAGACCTGCAACAGCCCTTCGAGATCAAGACAGATGCTTAAGACTATGCAGTGGGCATTGTTCTCACTCAGCACGACCACCCTGTGGCCTATCATAGTGAGACACTATCAGATGTTGTCTGCAAGTACCCTACTTACGACAAATAAATGTACTCCATTGTGCAAGCCTGTCACCAGTGGACACATTACATTATTGGGAAGGAGACAATCATCCACACTGATCATAAGCCACTACAATTCATGCATACATAAGGAAAATTGCAGAATGATTGCCATAAAAAGTGGTCCAAATACTTGCAACAATTCCACCTCAACATCAAGTATAAAAAAGTCAGCACCAATCATGTCAATGATTGCCTCAGCAGACCACCAGTTGCGACACTCACCACGGTACTAGACTCCAGTGGCCATGAGACCTCTGGATGGCCCCAACTCTATGATATAGACTCGGACTTCGCCACCACCTACCAAATGTTGGGTACAAACGCAATTGTCGATAATTTCCATCTTCAGGATGGGTTGTTGTGTCATCTGGGCCATATCTGTGTTCCATCAAGTGAGCGAGCGAAGCTGATCTGGGAATCCCACTACAGTCGGGTAGCAGGAAACTTCGGTGTCGAAAAGACAGTGGCAATGCTACAGAAACATTTCTATTGGCTAAAACTTCAACAGGAGGTCATCAAGTATATCAGGTCTTGCACTGCCTACGTTATTACCAAACCAACCACTAAGAAACAAGGCCTGCAAAACCCTCTTCCTACTCCTGACAAGCCATGGGAATTTATCTCAATGGAATACATGCCGGGCCTCCCATCCACCAAGCAGGGAAATGATTGTGTTTTTATGGTTTTTTATCTCTTTTCTAAGATGGCGATTCTAGTTGCCTGGAAGAAGAACATCATAGCAGAGGCCATTGCCAAGCTCCTCTTTGAACGAGTCTGGGTACATTTTGGAATCCCACAAACCATTGTCTCAGATTGGGATAGTCGATTTCTCAACACATTCTAGTTGAGCCTCTGGTCACTTTTGGACACCAAGCTTACCAAATCCACGACCTTCCACCCCCAGACACATGGCCAAACCGAGGTCGTCAATCGAATGATTGTGAATATCCTTCGCATGTATAATTCAAAGAACCCTCGCACATGGGATGAGAGCCTTCCCTATGTCCAACATATCTACAACCGAGCCCTACATAGCTCAACCGGCCACAGCCCCTTTCAGGTGGGGTTGGAATTACAACCATTGGGTCCCATAGATGTTGCACTTCCCCTTGCAGTCACCTCGATCGACTCATCTCCTGCTCCAACTGAAGCTGACAAAGCCACTTGCTTCATTGAGCGGATCCAGCACATCTGCCAACAAGTTCAGGATATCCTACAGAAGTCTAATGACAAGTACAAGTAGTGCCATGATCAACATTGGGTGCCACATAAGTTTCAGGTGGGCGACAAAGTTTGGTTGCACTTGCAGAAAGAACGCTTTACAGAACCCCATCAAAATCTTTGCCCACTCTGTTATGGGTCGTACACCATCACCAAGGTGGTGGGAGATAATTCTTTTGAGCTCAACATTCCTCATTTCCTTGGCCTACACCCAGTGTTCAACGTAGATCTCCTTCACCCTTATTTCCCACCATTATTAGACACCTCAGACGTAGTAGAGCAGCTGACACCAACATAGCTCAACCCCGATTGCATACAAAAACCATCCAATGATCAGATTGTGGACACACAGGTCAAGGGTACTCAATAGCAAAGGATATAGCTTTATCGTCATCAAAGTAGGGCAGCACCTACACCAAGGCAAGTGGCTCACCCGGGGCCAAATTCAACAGAAATTTCCTCATCTGACGGAGGAACTCAATGCAATGGAAACCATTGCTTCCTAAGGAGGGAGGATTGATCTATGTGGATATTAGTGGGCACCCACCTCTTCCAACTGGCTCAAAACAATTTTCTGACAATTTTGGCAATTTACTATT
>JASDQU011403745.1:79155-93955 GCA_032191745.1 Picea mariana
TAATTCCAATTAAGATTGTGGTGAATATCAATTCCAAGATATTTGTATGAATTCACTTCCTCCAAGTTGTTGTTGTCATATACAAAGGTATCATAAGGGATCTTATTGGATTTAATAATCATGACCTTAGTCTTATCAGTATTAACAGTCATACCCATATTGGAGCAAAAATCCTCAAGGATTCTTAGTTGGTTTTCAAGATCATGGGGACTCCTTGCCATAAGAACGATATCATCGACATAAAGAAGAAGATTGATGACTATACCAGTGAGTGTAGGGCTGACACAACCTGCTTTTTCCAAACATTCTTCTAATTTATCAATGTATATGTCAAAAAGGGTAGGGGACAAGGGACAACCTTGTTTGACTTCGATATTGCAGTTAATCTCTTTTGACCAACCCTCAGTGTTTTTAAACTTAACAATAACATTCTCATACATCCTTATTGCAGCAGCCCTCAACTCGAGAGGCACTTTTATCTCTTCCAACCTATTCCAAAGGTTTTTCCTAGGAACCATGTCAAAAGCTTTCCTAAAGTCAACAAAACAACAAAAAATATTGGTTTTAGTATTGCGGAACTGCTCTGCAATGATCCTAAAGGTAACAAGATGGTCCAAACTTGAATGATATCTCCTAAACCCGGCCTGGCCTTTAGCTCTTTTACCGTGACTTTCTAGCCAAATGCTAATCTTCTTTTCCAAAATGATTCCATAAAGCTTGGCTAAAATCGGGCTAATCATAATGGTCCTATAATTAGAGGGAATGATTTTATCCCCATTTTTAAAAATAGGAACAATGAGGCATGATAATTTCTCCAAGTGTTAAACAACTTTAAAATGTGCAAAAGTAGTTTGGTGAGGGTGTGGAAGGCAAGTAGTTTCAAACAATGGGGAATTCCGACAATGCTTTGTGGTATGTATTAGTGACAAAATGATCATCAACAACCACTTTTCACACTTTTTTCCTTCAATTTCTTTAACTTTTGAGTTTTTTGGTTCATTGACCCCAAGAGGAGTTTGTACCTCATTTCATGGGAAGAATGGGCTAAAGGCTGAGAGGTGTTGCAACTAGCACTATAAAAGTCAAAATACATAGTCCATCCTTATTAATGCTCACCCTAAGGTCCTCAGAGCTATGAAAAGCTTCTCTTAAAAAAATAAAGGACTTAAAAAAATAAAAATAAAAAATAAACAAAGAAGTGCCCCGCTTGAAGGGGAACTACATTGCAGTGTTCTTTTATTTCCAGTGCACATGAATGTGCTCTAACTTCAAGTGGAATTGCGGTGCTCCTTTATTTCCATTGCACATAGCATTCAATGTTAAGATTTAAAAAAAAACAAGAGGTATATAAACTACTTAGAAAAATGTTGCATTGAAAAAGAAGGGATGCAACACACCCTCAACAAAGAAACCCATAAATGAGACAATATAACCCCTTGATATGTCAAGCACCCCATGCCCAACAATATCTCCCCAATCCATCTCATACTCATTACATGATATAGAGAGGGTCTTATTGGGAAACATGCCTTGAGTTTGATATTGGCCTATCCGATAGGGCACAATGACACCCCTCCCATATCCAAATTTGACAAAGTTTATAAGGTCTTTGAGCATTTTTTTGATTTGAAAGGGGGATTTTAATGCACTTGTTTGGGTGGTTATTTTATTAAACATGGCTTACTTGACATGATTCATATGACTTGTAGACCCTTGAAGGATGTACTTGTTTGTCTTTGTAGGACCTTTGCCTTGAAGGATAATGAACCACACATGACTTCACATTTCTATACTTGGACATGGCCTTTGGAGGCCTAGGACATCACGCTTTAACCCTTGACATCATCTTGGAGGCTAGGGTATGATAGATGGCATGGTTCTAGAGATGGTTTGATAGGATGAGACACATGGCATGGAACTTTTTCACATGAGAGCATGACACATGGCCTTTGGAGACCTAACAATCTCCTCTTGAGTGTTGGCATCTCACTTTTCATCCCTACATAACTCTTATAGGGCATGATGTCACCCTTATGGGGTTTTATTTCATGTATATTTCATTTTTGGTATATTGTAGAGGCAAATGAAGGGGTAGACCCTCTTCGAATTTGTTGTTGACAATTTTATGTGGACAAATTGGTTAAGAAGGCCTCATATAAATAGAGGACCTTGTTATTTCATTTCATCATGATCATCATAAATCACCATTTGTTAGAGACAAGTCTGGAATTTTCTTCTTCTCTTCGGCTATCTAGCACTTCTATTTATGAGACTTAGTTGGAGGATCAATTTATGGATGTTTTTGTTGATTTTTTGATGGAATGTTAGCAATTAGGGTTTTATCTCATGTTGTCTTGGTGAATTAAGTGAAATTTATGCAATTATATATTTGTGCTATCAATGTTTCATGGTAATTTCCATTTTTCATGCTAGACATCTTGCTTGGTGAAACCCTAAGAGAGGAGCATAAGTGCTTCCTCCTCTCACAAGGTTAATTTTGTCCAAATTTTGTGAAGGAATTCTTTCTAGGATTAGCCTCATAAAGCCCTATAGTGCTACCACTTTTGGATTTTATCTTTATAAATTTGATTTTAATTTTGTTGAAGCATCAAGAAAGGAGAAAAGGTTGATAGATACCAAAAGTTCTTGCACTCTAGTAATCCTTCTCTTTCAAATAAAACCCTAAGGCCTTAATGTGCTAACACCTTAGAGTTTAAACCCCACCTCTTGGATTCTACTTGTTGAATCTTCAATCTTTTTTTCATTTGTTGTTGCAAAGACTCCATATCCCTCAAAAAAACTGATTTTAGAGTTCTCTTGTGGTGAAATTGATCAACAAACACTCACTTTCAAATCTCTCAAGCTCTCTACTAACATTGCTAACACTAACACTCATTAACTTTCCGACAAGCTTGCTTCTATTGAAAAAGTCTTCTACGACCGTCTAAATGCACATTTATTTGTTGCATACACTCTCGTAAAGGTGGTTTAACTTGATCAAAATTTGTCTTAAGCAATTGGATAATGTTCTATGTGATGAACGATTAATTTTCTTGGTCAACTATTGAAATTCTAAGCTCTTTTTATTACTGATGTTACAAATTTATATTGTTGTTATAAGACTAGTGTACTAATGAAAATTTATACAAACCATTGAAATTTTCATTGTCTAGTGTCTTCATGGGATATTTATTACATGTTTCAGATTGGAAAACATTACATATAAGCTATGAAGTGTTGTTGTTTCGGGTAGGTACTCAAACATATTCATTCTTATACTACCTTGACTTAGACTAATCTTTAGGTGATCAAGAGAGGGGTAGGTAGGATTGGATACTTTACTTGCTACTTTGATCTCTTGAGGTTGCCAGGGAAGCCTCCCTTGTGGTGGACTTCTTCCTTCATTAAAATGTGGGAAGTTATTACTAAGGTTATAGTGGTAGAATATTTTTAGTTACACAATATTTAGGGACTTGTGGGTGGGCTTTGTAGAAGTACAAATCCTATGATAACAAAACCAAAATGAAGAGTGATGAAATTAGGGCTTCCAACACTCAAGGTAACTATGAAACCCCTTTTTTTATTTTTGGAATGCATTTAAAATTGTTTGAATCAAATAGGAGAATGGTCAATGTGTTTAATAGAATGAAGTCATATACCTAAAATTTCTCCTATGTATATTTCTATGTGATCTATAGTACTACCCCTCAAACTTGTCTCTTAAAAAAAAACCACCCACTCGAAAATATTTTCTATAAATATCTCTTCCATAAATATCGTTTCTAAAATTTGGCAAACAAATAAAAAAATGAACACGATTTTCCCTTATAAACACAAAAACTCAAATGCTTACTCATTTGTTCATTGTGTATTTAAACGCATTGATGATACACATGCACGTGTTTTTGTTTTCAAAAGGTACATTTTCAATGAGCTATGTCATGAGTAGCACATTGGTGTGGTGTGTATAATGCACAAATTTATTTTTGTAATAAATTTCAAAGTATTGATAGTAAGCACACGATTTTTTTCTAGCCTTTTTTAGTTGGTGCGCTATACAATTTAAAACACAATGATGCAAAGATAAATTAATAACATGCTAGGGTTGTGTGTGAGTAATAATGCACCGTAAGACAATTAAATTTTCACAATGCAAATTTAAACATACGTATTTAAAGTTTGTGGAGGTTTTTCTTTGCAGAGGACATAACAAAGGTCAGTCTTCGATGCTTACTTCAATTAAATGCACTGGTGCATTTGGTTTATACATATGCACCGATGCATATTTATATGATAAAGTGCACTGGTGGGGGAGAGAGAGAATGAGAGAGAAGGAAGGGGATACAATGAGTGAGAGAGGGAGGGTGATACAAAGTGAGGGGGAGAGAGGGGTAGATGCATGAGAGAGAGGGGGGTATAGGGAGAGAAGGAGAGGGAGGGAGAGAGCCAGAAAGAGAAAGAGAGAGGCCAATAGTGATATGGAGAGAGAGAGAGAGAGAAAGAGAGAGAGAGAGAGGGAGGTAGAGAAAGGTATAGAGAGAGGGCGAGAGAGATAAAAAGAGAGAGAGGGAGGCGAGGGGGTGAGAGGAAGAGTCACATTTTCTATGTTAAGGGAGGATATTTTTAGGAATCAAGTAACTATTTCAAATTTTGTAAATGCATATTGAGATTTCTTGTATAGTTGCGTAGAGAAAAACAATGATATTGTGGAAAAAAAACAATGGTTTTTTAAGTGTGTTGTCAATTTATAAAAGTTAATCGAAGCTATTTTTGAATTTAGATTGTTCTATGCTTCCCAAGTTGATGGTTTTGTTTCAAATGTATGAAAAAAATAATAATAATATCAATTGGTCAATTGTTCATATTCCAACATCACCTCATTCTGTATCTTTGAAACTCCTTAAAGTTCTATCATGTCGATTGGAATAGATCTAGATTTTATTGATAATTCATTTACTTCATTGAATTTATGTTGTGTATGGGGATGCAGTTTAATAATTGTTCATTGAATTTTGTAGGATCAAGAGTTCGGATTGAGTTTATATGGTCAACATATTCCCGTCATAGCGAAATTCCATAAGATCTTGTTAGGAGAAAGATACTGCAAGTAGATGTTTGCTGAAAATATACAACTTATTTACCCTATTGATCCTAACATGTCATATTACAACAACCAACATGGGTCAATGGTATTACACTGTGAATTTGATATCTTTTATGTAGAAAACCCCGTAGGGCATAAGAAAAAGATGATTGAGTAATTGGGTTTTTGGATTTTGAATGGGAGTAATGTAAATGTATTTCTTAATTCAACATTTATTTTATAAATGGGCTGGTTTCATATTATTATTGAGAAAAATTTCCATGCTTATAATAAGTGTTTGGCATAATGTTTAAACATATTAAAAGCATTGTGTTACTAATATTATCGATTTTATGTTAAATATTTTTACAATTAGGATTCTGATGATGAGCGACCTATCCACCATATACCATTGCACCCCATTATTATTTCAATTATAAATTTTGATGTTAAATGAAAAGATCTTGGAGATGTAGCATACCGAGAATGGTTGAAACAACCACCTATTCAATCCCCACCATGTCATGAGTCATGAATTCAAAACCTTGACAGTAGCACTAGTTTTTCACATGTTAGGGATGAAGGAAATGATATAAAGTTTGGTATGTATGATTTCTTGTTAGATACCAAGGCCATGGAGGGAATTTTCTTATATTCATTTCAACAAAATGAACTACATGATGAAACTAATGTCATAGATACCTTCTATGAAATCCTGAAATATGCTTCCACCACCCCTCTATTTGGTGCAGTACAGGGGTATCCAAGGTCTACTCATCTATTGAAAACAATGTTATTTCACAACTTGAAAAAAATGTATGGTATGTCAGACACGTGTTACTCGACACTTTTGAGGTAACTAACCATTAAGTACCCTAACTATTTAGAGAATCTTGTCACACAATGAAGGAAGAAAATGGTTGACTTTATTCATGCTTAATGATAGTGTAAATTTCTATTTCCAAATAATTTCATGCTACTCAAAGATAAGTTACTTCTCAATGATAATCACTCACTCGGTAGTTGCACAGAGGCAAAGAATATATTGAAAATATTAGGTGTTGAGTACACATCATACCATGCATGTATGAATGATTGTATTCTATACATAAATGAATATGTGGAAAAAGACATATGTCCAGAATGTGGGAATAATAGGTACCATAAATTTAAAAACAAGGGTAAGGAATCCTCCTCATAATATATTGAGGCACATGCCTATAATTCCAAGGATTCAAATGATATTTCATTGCGAACAATTATCCATGTTGCAAGGGTGGAATGTATCACATAGAAGTGATCCATGATCTATGAGAATCCCAACAGATTTGATAGCCATGAGGCATATAGAGGAAACATGGCCCAATAAATTCAAGGATGAAGTAAAAGGCCTTTGATTGAACACAACTATGGATGGATTTAAATTGTATCCCCTACAAAATACCAACTATTTTTCTTGGCCAGTGGTAGTGATCAATAATAATATCCCCTTATTGTTTTCCATGAAGATTGAACATCTAATGTTGGCTCTTATATTCCTGGGTAGAAGACAAGGGAGGAGGACGGATGTCTACCTCCAACCATTGATCAATGAATTTAAGAAATTTTTGGAAGGGATAAATGTACATAATGTATCAAAATCCATCCGAATGGAGAGGTATTTTACATTGTATGACATATTTGTGTACAACACTCATGATTATCCTAGGAGTTTTCTATGGTAAGAATTTTCTTGATTTGTTTAACCAAAGAGAACCCAAAGTCCTGAAATAATGACAATGGGAAATTGGAATAGGGCATATGAGACAAACAATGAGAAGGAAATGCCATAATTTTTTTATTCTGAAAATGGGTTACCTATGTTTGATGATCCTGAATGTTTTGACATCTATGTTGAGAAAATTCCCATTCGGATGAAAAGGAAATCTACATCCATATTGGGAACATCCTAAGGTTGGACAATTACTAGATCCCATTCATATATTCAAAGATATTTCATCTTCTTTATGGAGGCACATATCATGGAATAAAAGTGACACATTCATTGTGAGGAGAGGACGTATTTCTTTGAATATTAAAATGAGACATTGGCCAAGAAACGAAACTAAAGGAGAGGTTTCTCCCTCTTCGTCTTTTAGAGAAGTTGATGTCCCATGGATTTTGAAGAAAGATGATCTTTCTATGGAAAAGGATGCTATATTTGGTGTGAAGTAACCTTCTTAATATGGGTCAACTCTACTACGTTGCTTCACTATAGACGAGAATTTTTCATGGTTCAAATCACATGACCCTATGAACCTTATAAGGGTATGTATGTTGAATACAAGATTATTCTTCTATATTGATGTCGGTAAAATATGTAACTCACGGTTTTATGGAAATTAATTAAGTGTGTCTATTTTGTAGTTTCATTATCCTTTTCCCATGCGTGGTTGTGTGTGTTGGATTACTGAGAGGGGGGGTGAATTAGTAAAAGAGAAATTTAATCATTTTTCACCAAAAATGCAAGTGTTATATCAATGTAGCATTATAATCCAATAGTTACAGAGTAAATAAAAAATGAACAAATAAGCAATCACACACATACATAGTACACCAGTGCTTTTACATGGAAACCCAAAGCTGGAGAAAACCACATAATTCTTTTTCTTATATGTATTGAAGAATTATATTCATTGGAAGCACCAACTTCTTTTTTTTCCAACTGCAATTGGAAGGAGGCTCCAACCCCTTAGTTTTTCAGGCTACTACCTGAGGGAAGCTCCAACTCTCCAATTTTATGGCTACAACTAGAAGGAGGCAAGAACCTCCTATGTTATCTGGCTACAACTGGAAGGTGTATACAACCTCCTGTCCCTGCCCCATCCAACCACCTTGAAATATAAATTCCAAATGTAGACAACCTGTCACTGTCATTGAATCAACCATTATCACTGTCAACCTATACCAATAACCTATAACAACCTGTACCAGTCAATCTGCACCAAAAAACTTGTACCAATAACCTGAACCAACATGTACCATGCATCAACCATGCATCAACTGCACATCAACTATGATTCATCAATATGTACCAACATCATCAACTATAAACCTCATTTATGTGCCAAATCTTCAACTACTTGTCTCAACCATGTACCCAACATGTACCTCAACCATATACCAAAGACATACACCAATATAACCGTAAAAAATTCATCACTCTATCCATATACCAAATACCATAAACCCTTACATCAAACCATGTGCAACAACCTCACAGTTATGTAGCCTCAAGGTAAATCAACAAATTTAGCAACACATCACAACCGAAAGACCAATACCCATATGCACAATACCAACAACAAAATACCAGCTGTATCCCTCAAGAAATCCAATATATGCAACAATACTTAACATCTAATACCATCTCAAGAGATAAACTCTAGCTCACAAAACATACCTCAAACAAGATGTGCCATATCGCTCATAAATAGACCCCAACCATGTTGCTACCATGATTTTTCTGCCGCACTTTTCTGATGTGATTTTTTTACCATGATTTTTCTTCCGCACTTTTTCTTCTGCAATTGTTTTGCTGCACTTTTTCTACCATGTTTTTTTTGCCGCACCTTTTTTCCGCAATTTTTCTGCCGCACTTTTTCTGTCGCATTTTTCCTGCCGCACTTTTCCTTCCGCACTTTTTCTGCTGCATTTTTTCCCTATCAATAATACCTTCCCAAATAACCTTTCACAAAAATAGATATTCAATGATATTCAAGTGTGATTAAAATGAGAGATCCTTGCCTCTTATTTATACTTTCATGTAGCATCCCACTTTCCTTATTTTAGGGAGTTCTCCATTAACTTTATTATTTAAACAATTTCTTTTTCAAACACTTTGACTTTTTGGGGATTCTAGATGACTCATGAGGGTCCTCCAACTTCACATGGCGATAACTCTCTAACCATGAGGAATTATGTGACATTCCACATACCACCGAAAATGGCATGACAAGAACTATCCATCTAGGATAGTTTCACTGACAAACTCAATGACCTTCATATCATTATTCCATAATTAAGCATGGGTTCTCTAACCCTACTTCTAGAATAACTCAATCCACAAAGTGTCTTCCAGTGAGGGATTTCACCATAAGGGGACCACTTTAGAGTTTATCCATTTTTACTTGTTATAAACCATGACGAGACAATAATGAGTCATTTTTACATCAAACAAACTTGGTTCCATTACCCAAACCTTTGTGCTACCGAAATTTTCTCACAGACTTTCTTCAAGGGTTGACATCAATTAAAACCAACCTTAATCAACAATCTCCCCCTTTGGCATTGATGGAAACACTCTGATGCAATAATGAAATCATGTCATGCAATACTAAAGTCATATCACTCATGCTCTCCCTGGAACCATGCCTCTCTTCTCTGCATCTCTGTGACCTTTTCTCCCCCTAGAATCATGCCTCTGTCCCCTGCATCTAATAAATATTTTCCCCTTTGTCATCAATGGCAAAGGTATCTTTCCAACCAGGGATTATCCCCCTAATTGAACTGCTATCTTTATGGTCCTTCCTCGTGTACATCTAAGACATATAATATAAGCATTCAAAAACATTCATTTTGAAGTAGAAATAACTCTGAGTCTTTGGCGAAGATACTCAAAGAATTCCCGTGGAAGTGGTTATGTAAATATGTCTTCCACTTGTTCTTTTGTGCCTACATACTCAACTCTGATGTTATTTTCTTTAACCTATTCTCGTAGAAAGTGATACTTGATTGGAATGTGTTTCGTCTTGAGCTGCATCACCGAGTTCTTTGAGATATTGTTGGTGCTTGTTTTATCACAATAGATTGGAATGGGCTCATCATACTCGCCCTGCATATCTGTCAGAGTTAGTTTCATCCAAAGAACCTATGTACAACATGTTGTTGCTGCAATATACTCTACCTCGGCTGTAGATAAAGATATTGATTATTGTTTCTTGCTTAGCCATGATTCTAAACACTCACCCAAGTAGAATGTTTCTCCACTGGTGCTTCGTTGATCATCAATAAAACCTGCCCAATCTGCATCTGTGTAGGAAATAAGTGGTAGATCCTTTCCTTTTGGATACCATAATCCAAACTCTTATGTTCCTTTGAGATATATGAAAATCCTCTTCACTACTAATACATGTGATTCCTTTGGTGTTGCTTGAAATCTTGTCACCTGTCCAACTGCCTGCATTACGTCTGGTCTAGATGTTGTCACATATAGTAGGCTACCAATCATTGACATATATTGCCTCTGATCTGTAGACTTTGAATCATCATCTTTGCTCAACTTGCAACTGGTGTGCATGGGAGTGATAACTGGTTTGCAATCTTCCTTTCCGAACCTCTTTATCATTTCTCTGATATACTTGGTTTGAAAAACAAAAATTCCTTGTTTTCTTTGACGTACCTGAAATCCCAGAAAGAAGGATATTTCTCCAAGTAATGACATTTCAAATTCATTTTTCATATCCTTTGCATATTTCTGGCTTAACCTTTCGTTATCACTACCAAAAATAATATCATCAACATAAACGTCAATTAATAAAATACTATCTTGACTTACCTTCATGTAGAGGTTGTTGCCTGCACTTCATTTTCTGAATTGTACCTATTGTAGAAATTTATCCAATCTAGAGTACCATTCTCTAGTAGCCTGTTTTAGACCATACAATGTCTTCTTTAATTTACACACATAATATGCATTCTTTGACAACTTAAATCCTTTTGGTTGTTCAATGTATACTTCTTCTTCAAGTTCCCCATTCAAAAAAGTTGATTTTACGTCCATCTGATACACTTTAATATTTTTGGAGCATGCGTAAGCTAAAAACAATCAGATTGCTTCCATTCTGGCAACTGGGGAAAATGTCTCTTCAAAGTCGATTCCTTCAACCTATGCATATCCTTTACATACCAATTTATCTTTGTTTCATATATCCTGCCCATATTCATTCAAATTATTCCTGTATACCCACTTTGTGCCGATCACATTCTTATCCTTTGGTCTTGGAACCAATTCCCAAGTGTCATTTTTCTTTATTTCATCCAATTCTTCATCCATGGGCTTATTCCAGAATTCATTCTTATTGGCCTCTTCAAAACAGGTTGGTCCAATCATAGATGAGAGTGCTAGATGAATTTGTTCTAGTGAATGCATTCTTCTTCTAGTCTCAACTACTACATCTTTGTTTTCGATAATCTGATCTGAAGGATGATTCTTCTATACTTGTCTGCTAGGTGTCTTTGGAGGCACTTGCTGAAATTGATCTTCTTCTTCTGTCAGATCCTCTTCATGTTCCCCATCTTTTTCATATTTTGTTTCTTCTTCGTAAAGTTGTTCCATTGATTCATTTTCTTTTTCCTTTAATTTGTGTCTACTTGTTTCATCATTTGTTACATTGATGCTTTCCACAACTTTGTTCAATATCAGGTTGTAACGCTTGTATGATTTCCTTGTACTTGAGTAACCAACAAGTAATCATTTGTCCACATGAGATTCAAACTTTCTCATTCTGTCATCTTCTCCTTTGATGTAACATTTGCTTCCAAAAACTCTAAAGTGTTTCACATTTTCTAGTCTTCCTTACCATAGCTCATAGGGATTTTTTTTAGTGTTGTTTCTGAGCATGGCTCTGTTTTGAATGTGAAATGTTGTATGCACTTCCCGTGTCCAAAAAATATATGTCAATTTGGAATCCATTAGCATTGTTCAAGCCATTTTCTATACTTTCTTGCTCTTTCTTCCAACAACTCCATTCTGTTGAGGTGTCCTAGCAAAATAGAATTGTATTTTTATTCCATTACTGCTGCAGTAGTCCATAAATTCCTTTGAAGTGAACTCTTCTCCATTATAAGATCTGAAGCATTTGATTTTTGAATCCATTTCATTTTCAACCATTTCCTTGTAGAGCTTGAAGTTTTCAAAAGCTTCTGACTTATTCTTGAGAAAAAAACCTACAGTCATTCTCATATATTCATCAACTAATAACATAAAGTATTTCTCACTGTTTAAACCCTTTGTTGTAGTTGGTCCAACTAGATTAGTATGCACAATTTCCATTTTTCTTGTTATTGAATATTCCTTTAATTTGAACCTGGTATTTGTTTTCTTTCCTTATTGGCAATGCTTTCATAAAGTGTTGGTTGGTTTCTCTGACTTTTCCTCTTTTTCTGACTTTGACAAGGTTATCAAAATGTATGTGAACCAGTCTTCTATGCCATAGCCAAATTTCATCTTCCTTTCCTAGAAAACAATTTTCATTTCCAATTTCACTTAACACATATATGTTTCTTGAAGTTCTCGCAGTTGTAGCAATCAATTATCCTAAACCTTCTTTTCTTATCTTGCACTTTTGTGAATCAAAAGTAACTTTATGACCTTCGTCACACATTTGAATCACACTTAGAAGATTATGTTTCATATCTTCTACTAGTAGAACATTTTCTTCCTTGGTATTTTTGTTCCCAATTCTAACTATGCATTTTCCAATGATTTTAGTTGAATCATCATTTTCGAAGGAGAATGATCCATATCTATCCTTTCTTAATGTAATAAACCTGTCTCTATCACATGTCATGTGTTTTGAGCATTCACTATCAACATACAAAATAAATTTCTTCTACTTACCTTGTAGAGTGAGTGTGCATTCTTCATTGTTATACTGATTCTTCTTTCTTATCCATGTTCGTTTATGAGGTTCCTTTATGTGACTGTTGTTATTCTTTTGAAGTTATCTAGGAGGGACTATCATTCTACAATCTTTGGCCATGTGTCCAAAGGTGTTACATAATACATTTGTAACATTCCAATTCAGTGCTCAAAGATTCAAACCTGTTGTAACTTCTTCTCTGTGTTTCACTATGCCTTCTTGGATAACCCTTTTGTGTATGAATTTGAAATATTTTTATTTTCTTGTTGTTATCTTTACAATTCACATCTTTATATCCAAAATTATTACATGCATAACATAAACCAAAAAAGATAGTTTGATACCTGGGAGTTGAAGATCTTCTTAAAAGAGGTAATCTTATGATTTTTTCTTCTTTCGGAGGCCAATCTTTCAGTTGTTGATTCTAAAATATGAATCTTCTCGGTGGAGGAGTGTCCCTGTAATCTTCCATGTAGATCTTCCCATCCCCTTTGATTGTTTCTGCATATATTTTTGGATATGTTTCTTGCTCTATTGTTTTGGAGCTTGATCCCTTTTCTATCTGATTGTATCCAAGTTCAAACTTGTCATGATGAGATTTTTGACTACTGATAATGTCATCCAAAACTTTTGAGTTGTTCTTCATATATTTCTTTTGAATATCCTTTCTTAATGTGACAATCTCTACTTCCAAATATCCAATGATCCTGTCTTTTTCTTCTAGCTGTTCTTTGAGTGATTCTTCAATTCTTTTATCTTCTTCTATTTGAACCTTCAATTTGGTGATCATTTGTTCTAGTTCTTGAGTGTCTTCTTTTTTGTCTAGTTCCTCTTTAGTTTCTTGTTTTTCTTCTTTTGTCTTCCGATAAATTCTATGGCACACATCAATTCTTCTCGGTAGTCAACTTTTGCCTCCTCATATTCTTCTTCGTCTTGTTCTTATTCTTCTTCGGCCTCTTCATATTCTTCTTCAAAGTCTTCTTTATTAGAGTCTTATATTGCCATGATTATAACTCTTTCTATCTCACTATCACTGGCTTCATCTTCATCTAATGATGAGATGTCTTATTTCTTGCATAAGCTTTTCTTGAAAGCTTTCTTTGTGGTTTTTTTTCCTTTATATGTTTGTTTGTTATTTGAGTAACCTTGATCATTTCTCTTTTTCTTATGAGGACATTTGTTAGCAAAATGACCAATACCATCATAATTAAAATAAATCAAAGGAAACTTACCCCTATACCTGTCGTTGGTTCCCTTGTTCAGTATTTTGACAAAGTTGGCCACTTCTTCATCATCTTCCGAGACGTCACTATTGTTGCTATGTTCTTTTTCTTTTTTCTTTCCCTTTTTCTTTGAATTTTTGGATGCTTTGAGGGTTGCTTCTTTTATATCTGGATTTTCTTGTTTAGTTCTCATTTCATATGCTTTGAAGATTCCATGTAATTTGTCCATGCTTATTGAGTTTATATATTCTCTTTCTTCTAGTGTTGATATCTTAGGTTCAAATCTCATAGGAAGAGATATTAGTACCTTTTGAAAAATTACAGATTCTTTGATTTCTTCTCCCAATCCCATGATTGCATTTACTATTTTATCAACTCATAAAAAGTAAGCTACAATATTCTCATCTTCCTTCATCTTTAGTTTTTCGAACTGACCTCTATAAGTTTGAAGCTTCGTTGATTTGACTTTTGAATCTCCTTCATAAATATTTTGAAGTTTGTCCCAAATCTCTTTAGCGGATTTACAATGTGCAACTTTGGTGAATATGGATTCTCCAAGACTGTTCAAAATTGCATTAGTGTCTTTGGATTTATTTTGACCAAGTTTTATTGCTTTTCCATTTTTCTGCGGAACTGCTGGTCCTGTGTATCCATCTACAATTGATTGCAAAATTTCAAATCCCTATTCCTGTATATATGTTTTCATCATTATGCTCCAAAATGCATACTTTTTTCCATCAAACTGGGGTATTCCATTTTTATACATGTTGTTGCCCTCCATGATCTACCTTTCAGTGATTAAACTGATTTCT
>JASDQU011403747.1:21737-34284 GCA_032191745.1 Picea mariana
AGAAGCAGTTTTGGACCAGCATGAGCATCGCCTGTGTCAGAGAACCATCAAGGAAGTGCTAGTCCAGTGGAAAGATACAACTCCAGCAGATGCCACTTGGGAACCAACTACCATTCTACAACAGTTTCCACATCTCAAGCCTTGAGGACAAGGTTGTTTTTAAGGGAGTGCACATGTTAGGGTCTTAAACCGCACATAGGTAGAGAAACATAATCGGATGTAATAAAGGTCAATATTAATAAGGACTTTCAATAAAATAGAATAAGGTGGATGTAAGAAGACCTAATATAAGCTTCTGTTTCTAGAAGGATCTTCCTCTAGATGCTTCTCTTGATAGACATATTTAGTATAAATGAGGGTTGAGGGTATGAAAACCCTATCTTGGATATTATTGTAATAGAGCATTGCTCGACTAGAGGTTTCCCCCTCGAAGAGGCCCGTGAACATTTCTTTCTGAATCAAAGTGGTATTTATGTTGTTGTTCTTATATCATTTATGTGTTATTGTGGAGATTATGATGGTTATATTACTGTTATTCTGCCATTTCTATCATTTTATTTCTGTTTTGCATACTTTTTATATCTGGTATATTACATGGATGATGTGGATGTCTCATCCCTAGCTCAACCATCGAATGGTGTATAGTTAGTGGTGTGACATCATTGATAGATTCAATCCCATGACAACCTCAACTGAGATCAAAGTTTTCTAATTCTCGTTGCCAAAAATTAAATGCAATGGGGTCCCCTTTACCCACACATACGAGTGAAAGAGGTTCTCCCCCTCCTTAAGCTCTTCTAGTTCTTCTAGTTGCATTTTTGTGACTACAATGGTAGCAGTGGGTTATGCATTGATGATTTTTTCCCTTTTATTGTCCTTTAAATCATAGTTTGAGTTAGATTTTAATTATTTTTATTTGAGATCAACTACCAATGAATGTTTCGAGTGACATTCAAGGGTGTTATGCCAGGTGAATTTTTTGACCTCAGACCACTTTATAGTGTCTTTCTTAGACTTCCCATCAACCTTCTTAGTTGGTTGCTTGGACCGGTTTTCTTGATATTTAATCTCCTTTCGTTTTCCTTCATTCTGTGAGTTAGGGTTTCCTTTTCCATGCTTCAGTTGTAGCATATTTTCAAACCCAAACTCTTGCTTACTCCATTACTTGAATTTCTACTCAATTTCGAATAAATATCGATAAGTATATCCTAGTGAGGAGATGCCCAAGAAATATATATTTTTTTGAATGTACCTATGTAGACCATTGTGGTACTTTAAAACTAGGTGCCCCTTAGAGTCTCTGATACCCAATTTTGGGTGCAAGGTGTTACATGGAAAATCACTCTATGTCATGGGGTAAACCACAACAGATGGAATGACATGTATAAATAAACTCTAATCCAAGTTATGCTATATAAATGAAATGCTAACAGAACAATATCAAGAGCCTACCCCATTCGAACGTTTGATGAAGACCACCATTGAGCACACAACTCAAAGATTTATACCTGCAACTTGTCCTCAACAACCAATATATGTAAGCATATGGTAACAATATATAATGTTAGCATATAAAATAGCATAATCCATTAACATTCATGACAAATACACCCATGGAATAACAATTCAAATATTTGCAAGAAATCAATTGGACGAGAAAAGAGTATTTCTATTAAAAATGATCAACATGAGTGTATAAGTGACCAACTTCTATGACGGCACACATTGGAACCGATAAACTAAGTCCCTCTAGCTGGACCTCCACCACTTCAATACTCCACCAAAGACAAGCTCATATAAAGGAGACAATGAGGTTCTCCATCAAAGAACAAAGAGCTTGGGAGCTTAACAATGTGTTCATACTTTCAAAGATAAAGGTATGCAGACTCAATTTGAAATGAAATTTCTGCAGAGTATCTTTTCTCTCAAAAGTTGAATTCTCTCTTCTTACACAGTTTGGACATGGCCCAATTTATATCCTTCAAATGGAACTGAAGGGCCAAGTTGAAGTGTTTCCAGTATATGGAAGGTCAAGTATCATGGATCTCATGACATAACATGGAAACCCGACACAATTTTTAATTTCGAGCACCAAACCTGATGTATGCAGGTTGTAATGGTACAACCTACATACATGCATGTTGTCTAACTGGTAAGGCACGTATATGTAGAAAAATATGATTTTTTGGCTTTGGAAGGTACAAAAAAGGGGACTTCAATTCTGCATAGGGAAATGGAAAGGCCATCTAAGAAAGTTGAATGGGGCGAGGCAAAACTTGCTATAACAGATGCCCCCTAATGTGTGAGGTCATAGGAGTATCTATGATGGCCAAAATACATTATATTTCCTAGAAGTGGATTGATGGAGACTCAGCTGGAAGTGCTAGTTACTCATGAGAATATTAAAATTCATAATGAATTTGTACACATGGTTACCAAATTGAATTACACTGCAGATCCATGTGGAAATATACCCAAAAATTATTCATGTCCATGAATAGGCAATACAAAGTAGACACATTCCATAGGTTTTCATAGTCACGAACAAGACCTAGTGAAAACCAGTCTCAAAATCAATATGAAGAAATATGTATACAATGGATTACAATCTAATCTCCCACGATCATTTAAGTCATATAGGTACCCGTCCAATGAACAATAGAAACAACTCAAGAAATCTTCTACTGCAAAATGAATGTCTTCTACACGATCCACCAAAGGTGCATGTCTACATCATATGAATAGAGGAGTTGAAGTTGAACACAATGAGACTTTATTTGATTACATGTCATTAATGTATACCGTTAACAAATGCGAGACACCCTACCAGTAATGAAAATAGGTATCAAGGCAATGAGTACATTCTTACAAGTGTGAATAAAGGTGTTAATATCGAACACTTGAAGAATCCATTGATCAAGAGAAATTGATGTATTCCCAACTGTCGATGGTGGGAGGACCTACCACTAATGACTGCAAGCCTCTAGGTACTCATAGGACTCTTGGCCTTGTTTCCAGAATAGATGAGTTGAATTCGATGGAAGGATACCCAATGAAAGGAGAGAATTAAGGCATCTCTCATTAGTCGGCACGAGGTACAAATCAATATCTTGATGATTTGGAGGAAATCAGACGAAGAGGATGTTCACAAACCAATGACCTTGTTTGTCTCTCACATGCACCAGATGCAAATAGTGCACAAAAGAAACCCTATGAATATAATCCAATAAGGAAAATTGTCGGCAAAGGACTAAAAACCACAAATAAGGCTAATGACATCCAAGACACTGCATGGATCCCAATGTGTGAATAGATTTCTTGTTGTTGAACACAAGGGAAACCCCCCAGTTAGCGACCATTGAGGAAATGTCGACTGTTGGGTTCAAGGTTACCTACCCATAAGGAATGTAGGACCAGGGTGTAAGGTAGGACTACAACTTCATGTGATTCTGAGATATAATGAGGGTGTGGTTGACATGCAAAGTCAAGATTTTTGAGAAATGGTCGATATAGGCTTACAAACATCCTTTGAACAAGAGAATGAGACATATGGATAACTCAGGCATCATAGAGTTGATTATTAAACTTCGTGATGCAAGAGGCATCAACGAACTCTCCATAGGGACTGGAAGAATAACCAGTCAAAGGAGTAAACTCTAAGTAACAAGCTCAACTTCCTAAGGTCATGCTAAACCAAAAATTTGTATGACAATGGACTAAAATGTTTGTGCTATGTTCAAAGGTGACATGATTGTTGCCAATATGAGATCATATTCTTTTCCCTCTCTGTATTTTTTTGTTTTTTCATAGAAAAATGAATGTTATGATACAAGAGAGGAAATGAGTGCCGTGAGTAAGCAACTATATCCAAATAGTGGAACTTACCTATGCTCAATGCAAGGAAGTTCATTCCGGGCATGGACACTTGGGGGAATGTTTCCTCTTAGGGTACAGAGTTTCAAGTTGCAAAGGATATAAATAAGGCTCTTACTAGCTAGTTATGAAAATTGTTGAGGTAAGAGGCTTATAACGAAAAAGAGGGAACCAAAAATAGGCTCAATACTGCAAGCAAGATAATGGAATGTAATTACACCTTAATCCAAAGAATTTGTGTTTTCATAGATTTAGTCCCCTAGGCCCGAAAACTATAAAATAATACCCAGGAGAACTCTTCTATCCAATGGTTACTAGAGTATTCATTTTTCGTAATTAGTCTACTTGGTTTGAAAAAGGGTTAAACTTACACCAAATAGACGTCCTTTCAAGTCCATTTAACGAGTGTGAAAGAGACAAGTTCACTCGACAATATTTTCTCTTTTTTAGAGAGTCAAAAAAGAGCTTAAACAAGACTCGAGATGTTGTTCTAAGGAAAATATCATGGGGGAGGCCAGGGATCCCATGCAGGACTTCTGTCAAAATTCAGCGATTCATAAGTAGCTGACACAAGCTTGGGAGAAACCAAAATTTTTCAAGCCAAGCAGGATAAAATACTTGTAGAGGATCCTTGCAGAGAAGGAATTCAAGGCTCTACAAGATCATTCCAATCAAAGGAAACCATCCTAGGACTTGGAGGGAGCGTACTCAGAGAGAGTGGAATTCTCCCTTGTTTAGAAGGTACATGACTAGAAATGCTAAGGACATGGTCTAAAGACGCATCACCCCTCAAAAGAAGAGTGGGATTGACCGAAGATTGCGTTGGTAATGTCACTTCCTTAGACTTGTCACTCTCCAAGAGAAGAGTGGGATCGAACAAAGATTGCATCGACACGACCACTTCTTCAAATTTTGGTTGAATAGGATGCGAGACAACATGGTCTAGAGATGCATCACCCCCAAAACCAAGAGTGGTATCGGTGGAATATTGCATTGACACGACCACTGGTTGAACAAGATGTGGGACAACATCGTCAAGAGATGTGTCACCCCCCAAAATAAGAGTGGTGTCATCCAAATATTGCATCGGCATGATCGATATATCAACCAAGGAAGGATTAGCATGTTGGGAAACCAAAGATGACTCAGAACCCTAAAGGACTATCAGACAAGGACTGCGCTTCTTGTGCCACGATAGTAGTAGGGCACATACGAGTTAGGTGACGTCCTTTGCAAATTATACAAGGGAACTTGGGTTGCGTCTTATACGTCTAGGCTTCTCAATCATATGAATGCCCCTAGCATGACTTGTAGTGGTTGGTGACATGCTCCCAGCATGACTTGCAGAGGTTGGTGATGTTTGTGTAGTGTGACTAGCAATGACTAGAATTGTGCCTCATGCATGACATGCAACGACTAGTTTTTGGTCTTCAACATGAATTGCAGAGGTTGTTGACCAATATCCAACATGACTAGAAGAGGTTGGTGATATAATATCAGTATGACTCATAGTGACTAGACTTGTTCTTCCATCATGACTTGCAATGGCTGGTTGCAACATTTGAGACCAAGGTTCAGGGAAAGAATGATTTTGAAAGATTGCAGGCCATGAAGGGTTCTTATATACACCATGGCCTTCTATGGTAGGATACTATCCTCCTCTAGACTGATTCATAAAATGTTATAAGGGAATCATCACTGAGGAAGCCACTTGCAAAGAGAAAGCAACATGATAAGGGTTACTCAGGTGAGGATATATGTTTCCCCCGGATGAAGGAACTCCATGAAGGGGTTTTCCAACATTATAATATTGACTCCCTCCAGATGAAACACCATAGGATAGGAGGAGGTTCTCCATGAGAAAAGCATGTTGGACACACCGACCACATTGAGAGGGGGGGTGAATCAGTGTAGGGATATTTTTAAACTTCCCTTCACAAAAACTCCTTAGTTAGCAATCACCATTTACTAATCACTTATTAATATCATTTATAACCAGTTGTAAGTGAACATATATCAGCAATAGATAAAAACAACATATATCATCAACAAGCCGTCACCACAAAGAACACAAGATGTATGTACAATTTTATTTTTATTATGGACTACAATCCTTGGGTTTATCAGCAACAACTTAATAGATTTAGAACTCCACAAAGCTCTACAATGCAAGACTCATCTTACACAACTCAGCACCAACTGAGAAGAGGATTCAATCCTCAACAGATACCAATCGATCAACAGGTACGTGACCTGTCAGTAGTGAAGAACACATATGTACGTGCCCTTCGAATAGTGCATCCCATGTATGTACACGCCCTAAAAATATTTCATCCCACGTATGTATGCGATCTGGGTCACATCATCCTGTGTGTGCCTCCTTAAGATCCAGTGTCTTCTCTCTCCATCAAAACTCAGATATTTCGCATCCTTTGTCACATCCACTTCTGCCCTTCCCTGCCCAATCTGTACCATAACCAATCACAACACATATATGATCTCCAACAACTTACTCATGCTCTTCAACCATACAATATTAATGTTACTCAATCATCTATAAGTAACCAGTATACTATGGCAACCATATCAGTAATGAAACATAAGAGTGTTGCTCACTCAGTCAATGAACCAATAAAACCATATCACAACATCCATACCACGAATTCCTTAAGAATTCACCATACCATAAGCAAGAGTATCCATCAAAAAAAACATGTAACCATACCGGAACTTCTATGGTGGATCTAAGCCCATAGAATTCATAGTTGGAACTTGCTTCATCCTTCAGGAACCTCACACCAGCTCACACTCAAGTCTCCATGACTTTCTTCAACTGTACGCGCTCTGATATTCTTCAGCCCATATGTGTACGTGCCCTGCCTCACTGTAGTCCATCTATGTACACGCTCCGGCTCAATACAACTCATGTGCTCCTTCATAAACTAGGGTTTCTAAACTTCTAAAACTTTCTCCTTCAAGATCTCATACTTATGAAAACTTTGATGCATCCATGAGAACATGCAATCACTCTCTTCCTCAGAATAGATCTTCAATATATTCTCAAGAGAGATGTCTTTACAAGAGACCCTTGCCTCTTATTTATACTCTCCAAGTAGCTTCCTTAGAAGCATCCACTAGGCCACTTTTTCCACATATCCACTTTATCCACATAACCATTTTTCCACTTAGCCACTTTGTTCACATGGCCACTTGTCTACTTAACCCATTTTCCTTATTTTAAGGTTAACCCACTTATAACCACTTTCCATAATTAGAAAGTTCTCGATTAACGTTATTATTTAAATGATCCTCTTTGACTTCATCACTTCACTTTATTATTTAAATAATTTATTCTTTGTAAGCACTTTGACTTCTTTGACCTTTTGGGCCTTCTAGCCAACACATGAGGGTCCTCCAACTTCGTGAGGCCATAACTCTCAAACCGTGAGGAGTTATGTGACATTCCACATACCACTGGAAATGGCATGACAAGAAATATCCATCTAGGATAGTTTCAATGACAAATTCATTGATCTTCATCTCATTGTTCCATAATTAAGAATGGATTATCTAACCATACTCTTGGGATAACTCAACCGCAAAGTGTCTTCCAATGAGGGCTTTCACCATAATGGGACCACTTTGGAGTTCATACATTTGTACTTCCTATAAACCATGAAAAGAAAATAATGAGTCATATTTACATCAATCCAAATAGAATAGCCCATGACAATATATCACTATGACATTGTCCCTTTGTCATTGATTCTATGAATGACCACATGATCTAACAATCAATACATTAATGCATCCATCCATATATGCATCATATATCAATGAAAACACATTGATCCATATTCATTTATGCATGACATCATCTATGTATCATATATAATTGATAACACATTGATCCATCTTCATCTATGCATGACTTCATTTATCAATGACTTCACTTGACATCCATTTATTTACAATAGTGATAATAGATACTTCATCAATATACTGTGACAAGACATTGTTCCTTTGACATTAATGACAACATGATCCAACAATATCCCCTTTTGGAATTGATGGCAATACCAACATTGATGTCAACACCAATCATTGATGGAAACATGTAGACATGGAATTTATAATCATCAATGGTCATCTCAATCAAATCAATGTGATTATATCTCCCCCTTTGACATCAATGGAAAAGGATAGTTTTCTCCTTGGGGTTTCTCTTCCTTCCTGAAATCTCCTTGGAGCTTCTCCCCCTCCCTGGATGCCTTTGATCTTTCTCTAAATAATCTCTCCCCTTTTGAACAAGGGATATCACTCTGATGTAATGCTGAAGACATATCGCTCATGCTCCCCTTGTGACCATCACTCCCCCTGGAGCCATACCTCTGTGATCTTTCTCCAAGTACTTAGCTTTGCATCTGATAAGTATATCCTCCTAGAATCATGGGAATAATAATGAATCCCCCTATGGGTATGTCTCCCCCTATCTTCTCTGCAATATGAACAATATGCTACCATTACAATATGCTTCTACTACAAATTCTACTGCTCAACTTGAACATGGATCTAGTGCACAAGAATGATCCACTTTTTATATGATGATCCTTAAACTTGTCCATGCATCAAAATGTTAAGAACCAAATATCAATATAGCATAGAAAAACCTCAAAATAAGTACTCAATGCCTTGAGAAAGAGATAAATTCAGATAATAAGCCTCTTCAAAGGGGAAACCTCCTTATTCTCACATAAATGTACAATTACAAGATGATTCCAAATGAAAATGTCTCCTGGGTATATATAGGAGACTAGGAGGTATAATTACAACTAATGGACTAAATCCGACATAAATAAAATAACATTACTAATGTAATATGCCCCAATTAAGGGGTAATAAGCCATTATTTAAGACTTAACATGCCCCTCCCCTTGAGAAAAGTGTTGTCTGCAATGCTTGAGTAACTTTGGATGCTTCTATATAAAAGACTCATCTTCCCAAGTGGAATCTTCAGCTGGTAGTTTCCTTTGAAATGGATGTATTCCTCAGCTAGTGAATTCTTGTGTCAATGATGGCTTCAGGCTCCAATATGATTTTTCCTTCCTCATCAAGTTCTGGCAATATAGTTTGAATTGGGATCTTGTCACCTATAACCTTCTTTAAACATGAAACATGAAAAACTGGGTGTACTCATGAAGATGCAGGCAACTNTTTGTATGCCATAGTATCAATCTTTTGCAACACCTTATAAGGGCCATAGTACTTTGGTGATAATTTATTATCCTTCTTGGCTTTCTTAAGGGACATCTGTTTGTATGGTTGTAATCTTAAAAACACCCAATCTCCTACTTCAAAGATTTTTTCACTATGATGTTGATCTGCTTGTTGTTTCATGTGATTGTGTGCCATGGTTAGGTTGTCCTTTAATATTTGGAGAACTTGTTGTTGTTGCTCGATGTGATCTTCCACTTCTTGAAACTTAAATTTTTCTTTTAGAGAAGAAGTGATGGAAGGAGGGTAGTATCCATAGAGTGCCATAAAGGGTGTCATTTTTGTTGTAGTATGAAAGGAAGTGTTATACCACCATTCTGCCAAGGGTAACCATTTGAACCATTGTGTTTGTTTATCAGAGACAAAGCAACGAAGGTAGTCTTCCATACATTTGTTGACTATCTCATTTTGTCCATCAGATTGAGGATGATAGGTGTTACACATTATTTTCGTCATCCCTATGATCCTTAATGGTCTAACCTATCTATTGCCTTAAGAGGGGTTAGTGGCCTAAATTCCTAAAGAAAGAAGGGAGAAGAAATTTTCCTGAGAGAAGAAGTTGTGTTTTCCTCTGTAAAAACCCTATTTTGGAAGATTTCCGTAGGTTGCTCTATATGCAGGGTGCAGAAATGCTTGATTTCCTCACCTTTCTCTATATTTGGGTTGCAGAGTTTCCGCGGGTTGCTCTATAGATAGGGTGCGTCGGCCTTCATACATGGGAAAAACGAGCATTTTCTCGATGCTTCTAGAAGGAGAAGCTTCTATGGTGATGTGGCCTCCAAACGGTTTGGATCTTACTCAATTTCATGATTTAGTGGGATCATCCTAACCTCCCCACCTTATCCTCTTCATCTTATAAAAGGAGAGAATCTCTCATGGGAAAAGTTAGCTTGATTGGGTTGGAAAGTTCTTGAGCCTTTGAGATTAGAAATTTGGCTTGAGATTGTTAGCTTGGTATGTTGGCTTTGAGCTTTGCTTTTCCAAGATAGATTATGAGTAGCTATCAAATCCATGGTCTCAGAATCCTTGGAGCAAGAAGTGTGTGGGAAGAAAGTAATTTTTGGAAGGAACCTTATGACATCAAGGCATCTGGTTGTAATCTCTCTTCCTATTATTTAATATAATACAGTGGCATGCTTCTTTCCCATAGAATTATCTTTATTTTATTGCATAATTCCTTGATCATATGCATCTTATTTCATTGAATATAATTTTACTGCTTTCACTTTGGTTGGTTTGTGTCTCACTGCAGGATCAATATCACAAGAGCACCGGAGCGAAGCAAGGACAACAAAGACATAAGGAAGTGATATTCAAAGGTATGTCACTCATCCTTTCTTTGATGATAGATTCAATGATTATAACTTAGGGGAAGCATCATGTCCTATCATGTTTTGTTCTAGATACAAGTGGATATAGGGAGATTATTTTATGTCCGCATTTACTGATTTATCCAATAACAATAGGATGAGCTATGAGCCAATTGAGTACCCAAACAAGAAAATAATTCTGTCCAAAAATGTCCAGTGAAGATGGGATCTCTGTCACTTAAAATAATATTTGGGCTACCATGTAGCTTTTGAACTGTCTCCATGAATGCGGTGGAAACTATACCTGATTTTAAGGCATGAAAGAGTGCACAAAAGTGTGTGTACTTGGTCAGTCTATCAACAATCACCATGATGGCACTCTTTCCTTCAGACTTCAGTGACCCTATGATGAAATCCATGGAAACCTCCCCTCAACACTGACTTGGGATGGATAATGGTTGTAAAATACCTTGGGTCTTAATTGTTTCCACCTTATTTTGTTAGCAAAACAAACATTCTGCCACAAACCTTTGAAAATCAATTTTAAGGCCATCCCAAAAAAAATTCTTCTTGACCCTATGGTAGGTTTTCAAAAATACCAAGTGCCCTCTTACGGGAGAGGTGTGCAATTCCAATAGTACCTTTTGTTTGAGTTGGGATTTCTTACATAAATATAAGCAATCTTTGTACCATAGTAAATTATTTTTCCATGTAAATGTATCTGATCCACTGGAATCCTGCTACAACCTTTGAATGAGAGTCCACACTTTTTCATCATTATTCCATTCATCCCTTGCTTCTATTATCCAATCAGGTTGGATGATTGAGATAGCACAGAGAAAAGCCTCAACATCTTCATTCTTTCTTGAGAGTGCATCTGCCACAACATTTTTCTTCCCTTTTTTATAGACGATTTCAAAATCATAACCCAATATCTTGGTTACCTATTTTTGTTGTTCTTCTGAAGATAGTCTTTGTTCCAAGAAGTATTTATGACTATCATGATCTTTTTTGACCTTGAAGTGCCTACCTATTAGGTAAGGACACCATTTCTTAAATGCATGTAGTATTTCCATCATTTCCTTCTCATAAATGGGTTTGTGTAAGCCCTTTCCCTTGAGTGGTCGACCTTCAAAATCCAAGGGCCTTCCTTCTTGCATTAGAATAGCACCAATTCCATTTCCCGAGGCATCACATTCCACAATAATGGTTTTTTTGAAGTCTGGAGTGGTCAAGACAGGATATTTTCACATCACCTCTTTAAGTTGTTCAAAAGCTTTAGTTGCCTCTAGAGTCCATTAAAATTCATCCTTCCTAGTTAGTGTCATTAAAGGTGTTGTTATTCTTCCATGGTGCCAAACAAACTTGCAGTAGTAACCTGTCAAACCCAAAAATCCTCTAAGATTATTCAATATTTTGGGAATCGGCCAGTCCATCATGGCCTTAATATTGTTAGGGTCTACCTTGACACCTTCATGAGATACAATATGACCCAAATACTCTACCTTCTTCACTCCATATAGTTTTTTCTCCTTTAGTAGTTGTAGCACCTTGTCAACATGTCGCACATGATCCTCCCAAGACTTGCTATAGATTAGTATATCATCAAAAAATACTAACACAAATCTTCGAAGGAAGGGATTAAAAATGGAATTCATCAACCCTTGGAATCTGGAAGGTGCATTTGTAAATCCAAAAGGCATGACCAAAAATTCATAAAGGCCTTCATGAGTTCGAAATGTTGTTTTTGGGATATCTTCTTCCTTCATTCTAATCTGGTGATACCCTGAATGAAGATCCAACTTTGTGAAATAGATTGTTCCATGTAGTTCATCTAACAATTCATCAATGACAGGAATTGAGAATTTTTCTTTAATAGTGATCTTGTTGAGCTCTCTATAGTCTAGACACATATGCCATGAGCCATATTTATTGAATACCATTACCACCGATGCAGAGTAAGAACTTTGGCTAGGTCTAATAATGCCAACCTCTAACATTTCTTCAACCATGCGCTCAATTTCACTCTTCTGGGAATAAGGGTATCTGTATGGCCTACTGTTAGGAGGAACACTCCCAAGAATTAGGTG
>JASDQU011403747.1:66985-77424 GCA_032191745.1 Picea mariana
GGAAAAATCCCTGAATCTCTAAATTTCCAAAGAGGATCTACACCCTAGATCAATGGGAGAAGTTCTTGACCATTGGATTCAGACAAGAAGAAATTGGAGCCATTAGATCAAGAAAATATTAGGAGGTGAGGTGAAGTGGTGAAGATTAGATCCCAACCATCAGATATGTGTGTGAGAGAATGTGAGTCGTAGATCTCACGATATTTCGGAGGTTCAACACTCTGGAAAAATAGAGTCCTCAAGATGCTAGGAGGGAAATCTAAGGAAGTCTCAAACTCTAGAGATAATATGGATCGTTCATGTTTGAGGACACGTGTCCACAGATCGACCTATTTGGGAATTCGAAGTTCGAGGGATTTGTGGTGTAGTGTGAAGAAGTCTCCAGATGTCTCAAAGTCCCGAAGTCTTGAAGTTCTGAAGTCCCAAAGTCCCGAAGTTGTGAAGAACCGAAGTGACGTGGCCTACTAACATCACCTAGGGTGATGTGGAAACACTTGATGCTTGCCATGTATCCTCATGTTTCACATTTTTCAAAGATGGTTCGTGCCAGTTAGTATATGAAACATGTCACCCGTCAGATAGTACCACATGATCGCTCCTTATTTTCTTCCATGTAGCACCCCCATGGTGATTATTTATTGATGAAGACTCTGAGAGTTCACCAATTCAACATTCAAAACAAATGACGTTGGATGAAGGTGAAACCCCCGAAGCTCCGAAGAGCGGAGTAAATACTCACCATTGATATGGAGAGGACACGTGGCAGTAGATTCCATAGTCCGAAGACTTAGCACTCTGGAGGATTCAAGACATAATAAGTTGAGGTCGAGAACTCCCAAAGGCCCAAAGGCTAGATTCCATCTCATCCATTGATTACAATGGACATGTGGTGCCAGATCCCAAGGTCCAGAGACTTGGTACTCCAGAGGAATTGAGTTGCAGGTTGTTTTGATTTGAGAACTCCCAAATTCTAGAGTTAATATCGATCGTTGATCGGGAGATGATACATGGAGGAAGGAGAGGATCTTTGGTAATTTGTTACTCTAGGATAACTGTGGAGAGGTGATTTGGAAATCCTCGAAGCTAGGTGCTACAAAGAAAATTCTATCCATTTATCGAGAGAGGATATGTGGCAATATATCTTGCAGTCTAGAGACTTGGCACTCCGAAAGGATTGAGAGTGTGGAAAGTTCGTAACTCCCGAAGCCCGAAGTTCTAGATTTGATCATGATCATTGGTTAACGAGGAGGCGCAATCTATTGATTTGTTGTTTATGAGTTCTCTGGTCTAGCATTCTGGCAGATCTGTGGAGGAACACTTTGAAAAATCCCGAATCTCAGAGTCCCATAATGAATCTCAATCGTTGGATGTTGGGAAGCCATGGACCGTTGACCTGCCATTCTTCACAAGCTTTCCAATTCGACACTCTGATGGATTGGAAGTTTGGAGTTGAGAGAACCTCCAAATTTCTAGAGCCCTGAAGTCCTGAAGCTCTAGATAAATGCCTATCATCCTAGCACTTGGTCACAGCCTATGGTCACATGATATTGGGGGTCAAAGAAAAAAGGTTAGTGCCCATTAATTGGTTTTAAAACAAAAGGGGAAAGAGAAGGAGTCTGTGGGTTCCCGAATTATACAAACCTGCACCTAAATATGTAAAGAAATATTGTATACCTTACGAGAGGATCCAACATGAGTCTGAGAACAAAATTCAGCTCTAGAAGAAGATCACCTGTGCAAAGATCAGCTTCACAAGAAAGAAAATTTTTAGATAGTCGTAACTCTCTGCCCATGACTCAGATTTGAGCATGAAAGTAGGAACTAGAAAGGTCTTGAATAGTAGAATATAACTATTCACCCATAAATTAGATTTGAATAGTCAAATTCTCAAGAAATCAATAGAAAGAAGTCTGATATATATTATTGAACCATAATGGTTCAATTTTTCATGAAATTATTGAGACAATTAGCCTGATAAAGTTCTATTGGTTGCACATTTTTGCAGAGTTAACAACTATCAAGCATAAAAAAATCATCATAGAGTGGAGAGATATGGAGGATGCACTAGAGGATTGCAGTCAGGAAGATTATATTAGAGAAATGGAAGTCCATTTGGGAGTTGAAGGAACAAACTCTAATGGACATGGAGAAGGAAAGGACTAAGACATAAATCTGGTTAAGACCATAAGAGAATTGTAGACATATGTCCAGAGTCACAAGGATGATAATGCAAGTCTTATGAAGGCTAAGGAACAATAATAAGACTTCAACATGAAGTTAATATAGAGCCTTGAAAGAATGGAAAATAAGTTGGATAAGAAGAGTGGCTCCAACAAATCAAGAAGCCACAAGATCCCTAAGGAAAAAGGAAGATCCAGGAGTGATAGAAAACATCACCATCACTCTCAAAGATAGTCCAAAAGGAGGGCACATAGAATCTCAAGTTGATCCCCTACCAAGAAGCATAAGAGGTCTGGGGTGGATGAATTGAAAGGAGAAATGAACAAGATCAAACCTCCTACTTTTGATGGAGAGCACAAGAAATATGAAGATGCCGAGATATGGTTGTTGGGAATGAGAAAATATTTCCAACTATATAATTATTCTTCTCATGCGCAAGGAAGAATTGTTATTTATCATCTCAAAGGAAAGGCATCCATGTGGTGGGACCAACTTGTGCAGGTGCAACACATTAAAGAGAAGAATGTGACTTGGAAGGAATTCAAGAAGTATTTTGAAAGGAAATACTTGACCAAGAGATATTATGAAAAAAATATGAAAGAGTTCTTTTAACTAAAACTAGGAAGCACGACCATTGATGAGTATGAAAGGAGATTTTTAGAACTGTTGTATGCCTCCTTCATAAAATATGAGACAATTAAGATCCAGATATATTTGAGTGGGATGCCATCTTTCATTAGTGATAAAATTCAGTATGATGATCCTAAAACTTTGGAGGAAACCATAAGAAGAGCCAAGTGATTATATGATCATCAAAAAGGAAATCCTACTTTCCAGAAGGCTTGGGAGGAAAAGAATAATTTTAGGAGGGAATAGAGGAATAAGGGGAACAAGCCACCATTTTTCAAAAACAATCCTCAAGGACAACCATCTTTTAGAGAGTACAGAATGATTGAGGTAGGTGGGAAAAGGCCAAGGAAACCACCTATTCAATGTTGGGGTTGTAAAGGAGACCATACGTATAGAGATTGTCCTCGTAGAAGTGACAAAGTGAGAGTTGTCCAAAATGTACAACAAGAAGAAACAATGGAGGAAATGTGAAGAAGTGTACCAAGGATCTATGCATACCTGAACAAAAAGAAAGAGTTTCAATCACACATGATTGAAGTAGAAGGTATGATCAATAACCATGACTTTACTATTTTAATAGATTCATGATCTAGTCATAGCTATATAGATCCTAAGGTAGTGGAAAGATTGCAATTTCCAAGAAGAAAGAATGGGAAATCTTGGCTAGAGAAGCAAGCTACAGGAGCCAAGAGAAAAGTTGTTGAGTTGGTTAAATCATGTTCAGTGGACATGAGTGGTCTACGTACCGAGGCAAATTTGAACATATTTCCCTTGGGTTCATATGATTGTCTAATTGGTATGGATTCATTGGACTAACACCATTCCATATTATAATGTCATAACAAGGAATTTACTTTCTTAACGAGGAAGGGAACCCAAGAATAGTCCAAGGAATTCCTAGGGAAGTTACTATCCGAGAGATCTCAACAATGCAGCTAAGGAAGTGTTATAAGAAGAGTTGCCAAATATTTGAAGTTGTATGGAGGAATATTCTAAGGATAAGGTGTCAAATATTGAGTATAATGTATTCTTAAAAGAGTTTGAGGATTTGTTTAAGGATATACTAGGACTAACCCCAAAGAGAGATATTGATTTCTCTATAAATTTGATGCATGGAGCAGCTCCAATATCCAAAACTCCCTACCAGATGAGTACACCAAAGTCGAAGGAACTACAAATACAACTTGAAGAACTTTTGAAGAAGGGGTATATATGACTAAGTGTGTCACCTTGGGGTGCCCAGTTTTATTTATGAAGAAGAAATATGGGACATTGAGATTGTGCATTGAATTCAGACAATTGAACAAAGTAACTATAAAGAACAAGTACATTTTCCAAGGATTGATGATCTCTTTGATCAATTAAAGGATATTTTTAAATATTGATCTCAGGTCTAGATTATTGGATTACTAAGAGGGGGGGTGAATTAGTAATAGAGAAATTTAATCATTTTTAACCATATAATCCAAGTGTTATATCAATGTAGAATTATCATCCACTAACTCCAGAGTAAATAAGTACTAAAAAAATGAACAATCATACACATACATAGTACACCAGTGTTTTACATGTAAACCCAAAGTGTCACTACTTGGAACCTCTCAGAAAAGGAGTTATAGCAAAAATGACATACCTTGTTGAATTATGGCTTATTCTAGAGAGAGACCTTGTAGAGCGTACCCCACATGAAATATTTGTTGAATGGATCTGAAAATGTTAAAAATAATACTACAGACTATACTCTAACCAACACATTTGGTCTTACTAAATTTGTATTTGTTATGAAGAAGTTATGACGTTTTTACCCGAAACACCTTAGAAAGCATCATCAAAAGAATTTATACTCCCTTGAATTTCAGCCTTCTTTTCTTCACCTTCCCTCTGAAATTCATCTTAGATATCCTTTGGTTACCTCATACACCTATAGATATTCAATATTCTCAAGTGTGATCTAAAATGAGATATCCTTGCCTCTTATTTATACTCTCCAAGTAGCTTCCTTAAAAACATCTTCTAGGTCACTTTGCCCACTTTCTTTATTTTAGGGTTAACCCACTTCTAATTTCTCCATTAAATTTATTATTTAAATAATTTATTTTGTATTCACTTTGAATTATAGTAGACTCATAACTTCACTTTATTATTTACCTTCTAAAATCTCTTAAACCACTTTGACTAGTTTGACCTTTTGGGGCTTCTAGATGACATATGAGGGTCCTCCAACTTCGTAAGGCCATAACTCTCAAATCGTGAGAATTTATGTGACGCTCCACATACCTCCAGAAATGGAATGACATGTACTATCCATATAGAAAAATATTTTCTAAAAATATATCAAAACTCATACCATTATCCATCAAACAAACTTGGGTCCATTACCCAAACCTGGGTTCTCCAACTTCTCATGGCCATAACTATCTAACCGTGAGGAGTTATGTGACATTCCACATACCACCTGAAATGACATGAAAATCACTATTCATATAGGATAGTTTCACTGAAAAATTCACTAACCTTCATAAAATTATTCCACAAATAAGCATGGGTTCATTAACCATACTTTTAGGATAACTCAATCCACAAAGCATCTTCCTGTGAGGGCTTTCACCATAAGGGGACCACTTTGGAGTTCATCCATTTGTACTTATTATCAACCATGACAAGAAAATAATGAATCATATTTACCTCAAAAAAACTTGGGTCCATTACCCAAACCTTTGTGCTACCAGACTTTCTTCAAGGGTTGAGATCAATGACAACCAACCTTAATCAACAATCTCCCCCTTTGGCATTGATGGCAACACTCTGATGCAAAACTGAAATTATGTCATGCAATGCTGAAGTCATATCACTCATGCTCCCCTTAGAAACATGTCTTTGTCCTATGCATCTCTGTGACCATTGCTCCCCCTGGAACCATGCCTCTGTCCTATGCATATGCTAAATATCTCCCCCTTTGTCATCAATGACAAAGGTATATTTCCATCCGAGGCTGCTCCCGCTGAATGAACTGTCCTATTTATGGTACTTCCTCATGTACATATAAGACATATAATATAAGCATTCAAAAGAATTTATTTTGGAGTAGAAATAAATTCGAGTCTTTGGCAAAGATACTCAAAGGATTCCTATGGAAGTGGTTTTGTAAATATGTCTACCACTTGTTCTTTTGTTCCCACATACTCAACTCTGATGTTCTTTTCTGTAACTTGTTACCATAGAAAGTGATAATTGATTGGAATGTGATTTGTCTTGGAGTGCATCACTGGGTTATTTGAGATACTGATGGCACTTGTATTATCACAATAGATTGGAATGGTCTCATCATATTCAACCTGTATATCTGTCAAAGTTTGTTTCATCCAAAGAACCTGTGTACAAAATGTTGTTGTTGGAATATACTCTGCCTCGGTTGTATATAGATATATTGATGATTGTTTCTTGCTTATAGATGATACTAAACACTCACCCAAGTAGAGCATTGCTCAACTGGTGATTCATCCATCATCAATACAACCTGCCCAATCTACATCTGTGTAGGCAATAAGAGATAGATCCTTTCCTTTTGGATACCATAAGCCAAACTCATCTGTTCCTTTGAGATATCTGAAAATTATCTTCATTGCTAATACATGTGATTCCTTTGGTGCTGCTTGAAATCATGCCACCTATCCAACTTCCTGAATTACATCTGGTCTAGATGTTGTCACATATAGTAGGCTACCAATCATTGACCTGTATTTCCTATGATCTATAGACTTTGAATTACCATCTTTGCTTAACTTGAAACTAGTCTACATGGGAGTGATAATTGGTCTGCAATCTTCCATTCTAAACCTCTTTAAAATTTCTCTGATATAATTGGTTTGAGAAATAAAAATTCCTTGGTTGCTTTGACATATCTGAAGTTCCTGAAATAAGGATAGTTCTCCAAGTAATGACATTTCAAATTCATTCTGCATATCCTTTGCAAATTTCTGGCTTAACCTGCCATCATCACCACCAAAAATAATATCATCAAGATAAACTTAAATTAATAAAATATTACCTTGACTTACCTTGATGTATAGGCTTTTGTCTGCACTTGCTTTTCTAAACCTTGTCTTCTATAGATATTTATCCAGTCTAGAGTACCATGCTCTAGGAGCCTGTTTTAGACCATATAAGGCCTTCTTTAATTTTCACACATAGTCTACATTCTCTGACAACTAAAATCCTTCTAGTTGTTCAATGTAGAATTCTTCTTCAAGTTCCCCATTCAGAAAAGTTGATTTTACGTCCATCTGATACACTTTAATATTTTTGGAACATGCATAAGCTAATAGCAATCACATTGCTTCCATTCTAGCAACTAGGGAAAATTTATTTTCAAAGTCAATTCCTTCAACCTGTGCATATCCTTTACATACCAATCTAGTTTTATTCTTTGTAACCTGTCCATCTTTGTTCAATTTATTCCTATATACCCACTTTGTGCCAATCACATTCTTATCCTTTGGTCTTGGAACCAATTCCCAAGTGCAATTTTTCTCTATTTGATCCAATTCTTCATCCATGACCTTGTTCCAAACTTCATCCTTGCTGGCCTCTTCAAAATAGGTTGGTTCAATCGTAGATGTGAGTGCTAGGTGTGTTTGTTCTCATGAACAGATTCTTCTTCTAGTCTCAACTCCTACGTCTTTGTTTTCGATAATCTAATCTGAAGGATGATTCTTCTGTACTCGTTTTCTAGGTGTCTTTGAAGGCATTTATGGAACTTTCTCTTCTGGTTCTGTCAGATTCTGTTCATCTTCCTCTTCTACTTCCTTTTCATCTTCTGCTTCTTCTTCGAAAAGCTATTCCATTGATTCATTTTCTTCTTCATTTGATTCTAGTCTGCTTGTTTCATCAATTGTTACGTTAATTCTTTCTACAAATTTGTTCAATCTCATATTGTAACACTTGTATTCTTTCCTTGTACTTGAGTAACCAACAAGTACTCTTGTGTCCACACGAGAGTCAAAATTTCTCATTTTTCCATCTTCTCTTTTGATGTAGCATTTGCTTCCAAAAACTCTGAAGTGCTTCACATTTCTCGGTCTTCCTTTCCATAGCTCGTAGGGAATTTTGTCAATGTTGTTTCTGAGTATTAATCTGTTTTGAATGTGAACTTTTGTATGCATTGCCCGTGTCCAAAATATGTCTGTCAATTTGGAATCCATTAGCATTGTTTGATCCATTTCATGTACTATCAGGTTCTTTCTTTCAACAACTCCATTCTGTTGACGTGTCCTAGAAACAAAGAATTTCATTTTTATTCCATGATTGTTGCAATAGTCCATAAATTTCTTTGAAGTTAACTATCCTCCATTATCATATATCAAACATTTTATTTTTGAATCCATTTCATTTTCAACCATTTCCTTGTAGATCTTGAAGTTTTCAAAAGCTTCTGACTTATTCTTGAGAAAGAAAACTGCAGTCATTCTTGTATAATCATCAACTAATAACATAAAGTATTTCTCACCTTTTAAACCCTTTGTTGTAGTTGGTCCAAGTAGATCAGTATGCACAATTTCCAGTGTTCTTTTCGTTGAAAATTCCTTTGATTTGAACTTGGTCTTTGTTTGATTTCCTTGTTGATAATGCTTTCATAAAGTGTTGGTTGGTTTCAAGATCCAGGGCATTTCTCTGACTGCTTCTATTCTACTGACTTTGAAAAGGTTATCAAAATGTATGTGACCCATTCTTCAGTGCCATAGCCAACTTTCATCTTCCTTTCCTAGACAACACCTTTCATTTCCAATTTCACTTAATACATATATGTTGTTTGAAGTTTTTGCAATTGTAAGAATAAACTTTCCTGAACCTTCTTTTCTTATCTCTCACTTTTGTGAATCAAAAGTAACCTTATGACCTTGGTCACACATCTAACTCACACTTAGAAGATCATGTTTCATATCTTCTACTAGTAGAACATTTTCTTCCTTGGTATTCTTGTTCTCAATTATGATTGTTCATTTTCCAATGATTTAGTTGAATCATCATTTTCGAAGGAGACTGATCCATCTCTTTCCTTTCGTAATGTAAGAAACATGTCTCTATTACCTGTAATGTGTTTTGAACAACCACTGTCAACATACCAACCATGTTTCTTCTTCTTAGCTTGTAGAGAGAGTGTGCATTCTCCATTTCTATACTGATCCTACTTTCTTATCCATGTCCTTTTATGAGGTTATTGTCTGTGACTGTTGTTATTCTGTTGCGTTTCTCTGGGCATGGATGTCATTATGCAATCTTTGACCATGTGTCCAAAATTGTTACATTTGTAACATTCCACTTTAGTGATCAAAGATTCAAATATGTTGTAACTTCTTCTCTATGTTTCACTAGGCATTATTGGATAACCCCATTGTGTATAAATTTAAAAGGTGTTTGTGTTCCTGTTGTTATCTCTACAATTCATAGCTTTATGTCCAAAATTATTACATGCATAACATTAACAAAAAAATTTAGTTTGATACTTGGGAGTTGAAGATATTCTGAAAGGAGTTACTCTTATAAATTCTTCTTCTTACTAAGGCCTATCTGTCAGTTGTTGCTTATGAAATCTGAATCTTCTCGATGGAGGAGTGTCCCTATAATCTTCCTTGTAGATCTTCTTATTGCCCTTGATTGTTTCTGCATAGATTTTGTTGGTTGTGGAGCCTGATTATCTTTCTGATTCAAAGGTCTTTTACTTTCAGCCATGTTTATACCCCATGAAGTATTTACACCCCAAAAGTATGTACACTCTTCCATGAAAGGGAGTGCAGAGGGGGGGCACCCCCTCTGCGAGGTCTGGGGGCGCTATCCACCCGGTTGGGGGGTCTAGGGGCAAGCAGGCCCTCGGTGGGGGTCCGGGGGCAAAGCCCTCGAAGGAAAAATTACCTTGTAAATGCATATTGTAATTTCATTGTAAATTTGGATCGTTCATTATAAGGTCACAGATCTAACGGTAGAGATTATGTTAGGTTTTTTTTTTCCTTGGAAGGAAAGCCTCTTTTATAAGGGAAATGCATTGCTGCTAGGGTGGATGGTGAATATTGTATTCTGAGATAGGAGACTGTGAGAGAAAGAAGAGGAAGTTACAACGGGTTTGCTATAGGTTGTATCCCTTCATATGATGGATAATAATAAAGGAAGGACCTGACAATTTCTCTGGTGGATGTAGCCCACACTGGGTGAACCACGTAAATCTGTGTCTCTATTGTATTGTGTATGTTCTGTGTTTTGTTTCCATATTTGTTTTATTTTATCGCTCCACGATCCTGTTTTACTAACAACTAGTATCACAGCGGAAGGTAACTCGCAGAAAAAGAGGGTTCCTGGTTCGAGTGGCAGCAATGTCGAAAGATGGCAAGTTTAGGGTCGAGAAATTTAACGGCCAAAACTACCAATTATGGAAGATGCAGATGGAAGACTATTTATATCAGAAGGATCTATTCCTACCAATGGACGGAATAACAAATAAGTTGATGGCTACGAAGGATGAAGAATGGGAGATTCTTGATAGAAAGGCTCTAGGAACGATACGGTTGAGCTTGGCAGCATCGGTGGCTTTCAATATTTCGAAAGAAAAGACAACGAAGGGTTTGATGGATGCATTG
>JASDQU011403747.1:79931-97107 GCA_032191745.1 Picea mariana
TTCTTACCAAAATAGTACAACTGCACCATAAGGATTGGGCTGACAGATTATTAGAAGCCTTATGGGCTTATAGAATCACCTGGAGGAATACAAAAGGACATACACCCTATGAGTTAGTGTATGGGAAGCAAGTGCTTCTCCCCATAGAATTTCAGATCAAAACCTTCATGACTACAGTACAAGTTGGCATGAACTTGGATGAAGCCCAACAACAAAGACTCTTGCAGCTTAATCAGTTGGATGAAACCAGGCAGGAAGCACTTCAAAGGACTACCCTCATTCAAGAACAAAGAACAAAATGGCATGACAAGTATCTCAAAAAGAAAAATTTTCAACAAGGAGATTGGGCCCTATTGTATGACAGCAAATTCAAGAACTTCAAAGGTAAGTTAACCACCCGTTGGATGGGACCTTACAAAATTGACACTATCTATGATAATGGTTCAATCAGGATAAAGACAATTGATGAACAACAGACACTACTACTTGTGAATGGTCACTGGTTGCGAGTTTACAACAAACCTCTGTCAAAAGAAGAATTTTTGACTCGTATACTACAGAATTCAGACATGCAGATGATCAGTAAGGAAGGAGATCCTCCTACTGACCCACATTGATTGATTGGTTTATTTGAAACTTTTTGTACATAGGTGTGGATCAAATTTTGTTAATAAGGTGAAGGTAACAAAAGACCCTTACCTCCTTTTGTTTTACTTTCGCAAATTTTCTTTTCTTTCATAAGAAATTTTTTAATAATCTATTTGATCCTTCATGAATTTTCTAAATATCAGTTGTAGACATCAACAATATTCTGTTATGTTTCGGTACCAGAAATCTTGTTCTGGTCCAGTACCAGTCTGATACCAGAGTCTCTCCTTCTACAGTACTATCAAGACATATTGACAAAGCATATTTTAAAATCTTATGTCAGTTAATCTGAAGTATGAAGCCATGAAACAACCACTTAATATGGAACCACGAAGCCAAAAGCACTATCAAATGGCAGTCCTTCTGTTGACAACTAAAAGGGAAGTATTTTAATTTCTTTTGGTTCTGTTGCTGAGAAGTATTTCAAATTCTTTTGGTTCTGTTGCTGAGAATAACTTTAATTTCTTTTGGTTCTATTGCTTAAAAACAAACTAAAAAAAGGGACACAATCTTTACCTATGATTGCTCAAAGAACCATAATCCACTTTAAAGACTAGAAGTTTCCTTTACCCAACATTTCAACATGATTTAAAGGAAAAAAATATATTAGCCTATAAGAAAATATCTCACCCTAACCAGATTTCAATAGTGTTCATTGGATTATCTTATTAAAGAGTAACGTATGAGTATATAAACACTCTCTACCATGGGCACACTACCAAAACTTTTATGGCAGAGGATGTACCAGTACCTCAAAGAAACTTTAGGTCATTCTCTTATGGACAACTTCAGACAAAATTATACATCTGGATCACTCTAAAGAAATAATGTGCATAAAAGTTTATTTTTCCTTCAAACAAATCTTTAAAAAACATACAAAAGAAGAGTACATGCATTCCAACCCAATACCATCCCACCCTCTAAAAATGTTTTCAGACGAGCCTCCCCTGTCACCGTGCAAAGCACTCTTTAATACAAACCAAAATGGGTGAATATGGACAAGAATCCTCTGAAGGAAAAAGGGTTTAAGAGACTAACCCACCAGGATACTGAACAGGTCTACTAGCAGCGAGTACTGGTCTATGGTATGACTAGGCAAAACCATTAGGGTACTGAACATGCCTGTTGGCAATGGGGCATTCTACCTGGGGAAGTCACCTCTCACTAATTATCACAATTACCCCACCGGAGTACTGAATAATCTTGTTGGCAGTGGGTTCTGGTTGAAACATGTGTCATCTATACTTGTCTGATTGAAAAATCCACTTTTTTCCATCTAAAACAAAAAGTCATTATTGTCTTTCATGAGATACAAAATCCCAGATGAATTAGCAATATAATTCTGCAAGAAAATGTCCATTTGAGAATCACCCTAAGTCAACTTACCAGTCTAACATCTAAAGCCTACACTATCTAAGAAGGAAACTTCTTAAGAGTGGAGCCCTAACTAGGGAGCCTAATATACTCATATTGTGAAATTTATCTATAACAACCAATGATAGTAAATCTTTGAAGCAAGTTAGGTGGGATCTGTTCTTCTGGAAAACATATATGTATTGCCCTGTTTCATTGATGAAATATACCTCTATTAATAATCCATTAAAAGTAGGGCAATTTCATTTTTGGCATGAGATGAAAACATTTATGTATTCCCTTGTTTCACTGATGAAAGCTACCTCTGTCAAAAATCCATTAAAGGTAGGGCAATTTCATTTTTTTGAGATCATATTATAAAGTGATAAGTTGTACTTCTATCATTTGATTGGTTTCTTTTTCTCTTATCATCTTTCTCCATTATGATATAAATTGATTGAATCTTCTTGCCTACAGAGATACAACATCTTCAACATGGGGGAAGGTCAAAGAGCCCCTTCAGAACTCTTTTCCAGACTCATATAATCCACCTACAGAACCAAATACAAAGAAGATAAGCACAGAATGACAGAAGTACAGGACATTCCTATACCAAGTTTTCAAGAAGCTTCAGTCTAAAAGGATGAATTTTGACAATTTTCAAGCAATCACACATACTATGGGCATCGATCATACAAAGGTGAAAGCAAAGGTAACATGGTATTTATTTTCCTATGCTCATACACCTACAATAAATATGAAAATCTATACTAGATCTTACGACCTTAGTATTAAACCCATGTGCCTATCCCTCATACCCATATGCCTAAACCTAATTAACCCTCTCATAGATATTGAACATGGTTAAAGGGAATAATCATATCAAAATATGAAGCATGCATAGCAATGATAACCCACGAATATATTTCATCCTCAAGCAAATTCACGAACCTATCTTATGCCATGAACCATGATCCAATATTACTTTCACCACCTGAACATCCAATCACCTATCTCAAAATGATGCCTTGAACACCCGATGTCTTATCCTCATCATCAAAGTAACAGGTAGAAATTAAATAGCTTATCTGGTGGTGAAGCCATCCAGATAAGCTTCATTTGGTCATAATTTTCCTTGCAAGCACCTTTACTTAAACTTACCATTCGCACCACCATCACCATACTTCCCCCTGTCATGAGCTTCTCTCCAGTTCCGAGCCTGCTCCTTTCCGGTACCAAACCTTCCATCAATTCACTAAACCCTTGTGATAAATCCCAATCCTTTTCTCAACTTATAATGATGGTCGTTACAAGACACAAACTGGTTTTCCAAATTTATAGGGAAACCAAGGAATACCAATTATGCCAAGAAAAATATGCCAGATTAGGGTGGATACCATTTCTGGAAAAGTTTACAGGCTGGAACGAGAAGATATCTCAAGAATGTATACAAGGTTATGATGGAGAGATGACACATATAGACAATCTACAACTGATAATTAATGAAGCAACCGTAAGGGAGGTTATGGGACTACTTAGCAGAGGATATAAATACATCAAAGGTGTGGGAATTAACAAAGAGATGTGCCAACAATTCTTGAAGGTAGATCATCAGCACCCCGACTGGAAGAAAGGGATCCCTATAAAGTACATCAAAGAAAGATACCATCCAATGATTACCTGTCTTCAACAATTTGTCACCTGTGAAGGCAGGTATGCCGCGACTTTCATTTATCACCTTAGGCTCCTATTGCATTTTGAAGGAGGCCCTGAAATCAATTTTCCCTATTTTCTATGGATGAGTTTGAATAAAATGGTAAGGGGTGTTAAATCCATCTCCAAAATAGAAAAGACTAGCATCTACCATCAAGGTTTCATTAAAATGCTAGTTTTGCACGACCTTAGGAAACAGAGGATTAGTTGGAAAACCCTTATCACACAGAACCTTCCCACAGGAAACAAATCTATGGAGGAAACCCAACATGGTCCAAAGAAAAGTAAGGAACCCCAAGAGAAAAAGAGAAAGAAGGATAAAACAACTCCACCATCATCTAGGGCAGTGAGCCAACATGAAAAGGCAGGGTCCTCCTCCACAGTCAACAATACTTCTAAAAGATCTGAATTAAAAGGTAAAAACAAATTAGTTGAGGAGACTTCCATGGTGGTAGTTGAGAAAGAGGACCATTAGAAAAGGATGAAGAAAAGGAATCCTAGCTTAGAAACTAAAAGTAAATAGTTTGTGGCACAACCCCCTGTCACCATTTCACAATTAGAGAAGAAGAAAAGGAAGCCTGTGAGCATTCCTGATCTGGTACCTCCTTGTAAAAGAACTACAAGGAGCATGGCAAAGAAGGGAAAAGAAATAGTTAGTTCTCATACACAGGAAGACCCAATCGACCTTACCTCCCCTTCTGAGGATTTACCAATCCAAGATGACATCCCTAGTCTGACCGAACAGAAAGCCACTATTACTCTATGTGGGATGAGGGAGGAAGTCGAGGAAATGGAGTGGACCCAACCAACAATGGTAGAATAAACAAAGAACTTGACAAGAGAACAAATGAAGAAAAGGATTGGGGAATTACAAAAACAAAATCAGGAACTCCAACAGGAAGTGAAGGAATATCAACTCTTGGATAGATATATCAAAAAGGAAAATGAGCATTTGTAAGCAACCAACCAACAAATTCAAGATGACCATGAGGAGACCTCTAACAAGCTCAAGAAGGTATTAAGACTCTTGCAATATGTTAGGGTCATCAAAAGGGAGCTAAGAGAAGAGGCTTTAGCCATCAATATCATTGATCCACCCAAGTAAAGAACACAGTCTCAAGTTTTGAAAATTTTGGGTCTTGTTTTCATTTGCATGAGGACATGCAATGATTTTGGCATGGGGGAATGTTGAGACTTGAAATTGACATTCTCATTACCCTATTTTACTCTTCACCTATAACTTTTTGGACCTACCTAAAGCTTGAGTGAATGACAAGAACGCTACCAATTGCCAGTATTAAGGTCATAAGGTAAAGTATGGTTAATTCATATATTTTTTGGTTTATTGAGTTAAGGAATTAAATATTTCATGTACTAATGCTCAATTTGTCATATGTGAATCTTTGACCTCTAGATGTCTAGTGTTCCTGTACCAGCTCTGTCATGATCTGGTACCTTTGCACCAAGATTGCTACTATTTGATCCGGTACCAAACGTGTCCAATACTAAATCTTACCTGTGGTGATCTGGTACCAACAAACATGATCTGTGGTGATCCGGTACCAATGAACACACTCTGTTAGGATTCGGTACCAACGGCCATGCTCTGTCATGATCCGGTACCACCTTTTACACCCTATCATGATTCAGTACCATCTGCCTGTTACGATCCAGTACTGATATGGAGGAGCCTAATGCACTAAGCTAAGTGTCAGATATCACCTAAGTCAATTGGTGGATGTCTATTCGTTTAGCAAGGATATGATAAGAACAGTTTGTTAATTGCCTCATCCTCACACACTTCATGTCATGAGGATGAAGCTAAAGATGTAACCGAATGATTAAACTTAAACAACTGATTGATTTGCAAATCACTTCACCTCCTTGTGTTTCACAATGCAGATTATTAAATAGCCATGGCAAGGATGGTAGAAGGTAGGAGAGTTAGTATATTATCAATATGTAAGTAGTGTATGATAGTACAGAACATTTATGAGTTAAGATAAATGGAATGTTATTTTATCTCCATATTTTGATTATCTATGATTAAGAATGAGTTGAGTGATTAAAAGAGAGTTCTGATTTTATGTTTTGAAGTGTGAGTGAGAGTAATGTGTGTGTTAAAAGCAAGCTTCTTGTAGACTTCAGCAGCTGACTTGTTGAAGAAGCAAGGGCCCACCGGCCAACAAAGGTCAACCTCTTCATAGATTAGCATTAGTGTTTGTTTTCAGTAGTATAGATAGTGAATTGGATAAAGCTTTAACTCTGTTAGATGATAGTAGTGTAGCTTGGATTAAGATTTCCATTTTACAATTGCTTAGATCTTTAATTGCTCTATCTTTGCATATGATTTGTTTTCTGTTCTCATGAATTTGATTTTCTTGAGTGATCATAATTGTTGGCAGCAATAGTCAAAACTACTTGGAGAAGAACTAGTGAAGTTCATTGTGAAACACAGCAGAACCAACATATTGAGTGTTGAACTACCTATGCTATGTTGATTGATGTGTGATTTCCTTTCAGAAAGTGTGGATTGCATAATTAGTTTTCTAGGTCAGACATCAGAGTTGATCTATCAAACCAATTCCATCTCATACTTGCATGTGCCATAATGGAATAGATAGCCTCTTTGTGAAAGGCAACCAAAGTGCATTGTAGTTTGCTACCTTGATTTGTTTCCAACATACATAATCTAGTTTTATTCTATACTCGTGACATTAGGAATTACCTTTCTTACTGGTGTCTTGTAACTCTGTTGATTATGAATCCCGGATTGATAATTAATGAGTGCATTATATTAGACATACAAGTAGCACAACAGTAATAAAAGTCAATATTAATAAGGCCTTGCAATAAAATATAATAAGTCGAATGTAAGAAGACCTAATAGAAGATTCCGCTTCTAGAAGGATCTTCGTCTAGATGATTCTTTTGATAGACATATTTAGTATAAATAGGAGTCGACGGTATGAGAACCCTAGCTTGGATATTATTGTAATAGAGCTCTGATACACTGGAGGTTGCCCCCTCAAAGAGGCTCGTGAAAATTGCTCTCAGAATCAAAGTGTTATTTCTGTTGTTATTCTTATATCATTTCCGTGTTATTGTGGTGATTGTTCTGGTTATATTGTTGTTATTCTTCCATTTCTATCATTTTATTTTTGTTCTTTATAATTTTTATATCTATTATATTACAAGTGGTATCAAAGCACTTTCCTCGACAGAAATTGTGGGTAAATGCTTTTTCAAGATAGAGACATATTCTTAAGCCACATAGATCTGTCGTTATGCGCATAAACCCGCAGTCGAGGGATTCATACACGCAAGAAATACAAGTGGTACTTAAGCACACATATGTTGGCCACCCTTGTAACCCTTGTTGGTACCCCTTTGAGTGGTAGGACATCAAACGACACCTGTGTACATATCGACCTAGATTACCTGAAGCCCTCTTTAGATAAACCGATCGACCGCTTGACTAATATAGTTCCACCGAGAACAACACTCCGGAAAATACTCTCTAGTACCTGGGTAGTCAAGTAGTAAGGCTAAGGGTATGGTATAGCCTCCTTTGTTAGTTCCCTAAGATATTGGGTCGAGTACTATTGTTGGACCCCACACATATATCAGAGAGCTATAGCACAGGGAAAACCCTTATCTATAGAACCCTTGAATACCTAACCCTTGGGGACAGAAAGATATAAAAAATTAAAACATACAAGATCTATTGCTGCGCAACTATTTTCTTCTTGTTTAAGAATTTGAGTTGACCAGAGTATAACTCTGCAGGTGTAAAAAAATAAAAATAAAAAAAATTAACCATTATTTGAGACCTATTCCATTGGATTCATCTCTTCGCCCTTATCACATTCATACATATCATTTTTCGGAAAAAAAAATTACCCCACCCACACATTTTCGGTTCCCTCATCATCATGGACCATACCCATAGCCAAGACTTGGAATATCGCTTCAATACCTAGCAATCTAATCTCATCGAGACCCAAAAAGAAGTGAAACAAGTCAGTGCCAATGTTGTCGCCATCAATACAACCATGCAGTCCTCAATGGAGGAAATCTAACAAGACCTGACTACCCATCTTGAATCTGTCATTTTGACGCTCTGCACCAAGTTGGATATCCCTACAGATAACCCTTCCTCTAATCCACCTCTACATACTGAAGCTAAAAATTCCTCCCATTCCCATAACTTTCAGCACCATCACTTTCAACGTGACCTACACCTTCCGTGGGTGGATGTGACCAAATTTGATGGCTCAAATCCCATTGGTTGGGTAACCCAAGTGGAACATGATTTCTCTTTATATGGAATTATAGATGACTTGGCTAAACTCTGGTATGATGTTCTCCATCTAGATCAAGAACGTTGGCAATGGTAGCAATGGAGAAAAAATTCCCATGAAGGGTAGATTGCTTGGAGTACACACTTTGTGGCAGAGCTTTATGAATGCTTTAACACTGACACCAGCCATTTGGGCCCTTTGAAAAAGTTGAAACAATCAGAAACAGTGGAAGTCTTTATAACTGCCTTTGAGTGCCTAGCTTTTAGAACAGAGGGCATGTCTTATGCCTTTTTCTGAGAGTGTTTTATCAGTGGCCTCAAGGATGAGATTCAGGCCCATGTCCTCATGGATCGGCCTCAGAGTTGGGTGGAGGATACTAAAAGAGATAAAGAATCACAACAGGTTGTATCTTCTCAAAATCGGAAACCCTCCTTTATCCCTCGCACTAAACCAATAAATCCCACTACTCCCTCTGCTCCACTAAAGATCCAAAAATTGACCAGGGATGAAATGGATGAATTCCAACTCAAAGGCCTTTGTTATAATTGTGATGAAAAATATTTCTCGGGCCACAAGTGTAAGGAACGAAATATTTTTATGGCCATCTCGAAGGATATTTTGGAAGAGGATGTTGAAAATCCCCTTGTGTCTAAGTCACCTGAAACCACTGACATAACACCTCCCTCAAAACCTCCCGAAGTAGAACTGGTCATTTCCCTCAATGCTCTCACTGGCTTCTCTACTCCCCAAACCCTCAAGCTAATCGGTTACATCAAGAATAGGAAGGTCATAATTCTGGTTGATAGTGAAAGCACCCATAATTTTATTCATCATCGCATTGCCTAAGAAAATCATTGCTACATCCATGCCATCAATAATTTCCAAATCATGATTGCCAATGGTGGCTCCATGAAATGTGGAGGGCATTGTGAAAATGTGTGTCTCCAAAGTGGTGACTACCACCTGAAATCTCATTTGTTTTCTATCAACATGGGTGGTTGTGACATTGTGTTGGGTGCAAACTGGCTAAGGACTTTGGGTCCCATTCTCATTGATTTTAAGGAATTAACCATACAATTTGACCAGGAGGTCCACCAATATGAGTTCCAAGGCATAATCGTCAGTTCACCTGAGATCATTAGTTCCCATCTCATGGAAAAGATGCTCAAAAAAGGTCATTCTAGTGTTATTGCCCAACTCCACGCCATACAAGCAAAAGATACACCCTCGGTGTCACAAGACCTCCAAGCCATCCTTTATAAACATCAAGTGGTCTTTTCCACTCCCCAGGAACTCCCTCCTTCCCTTGGTGTTTATGATCATTCCATTCCCCTTGTACCCGAAAGCCTTCCTCCCAATATCCATCTGTATCATCACCCCTTTTCCAAAAAAAATGAAATTGAGAAAATGGTCTAGGAACTCTTTAATGCAGGCATTATCTTCCCTATTATGAGCCCCTACTCTTCTCTTGTGGTCATGGTCCTGAATAAATAAGTTTCTTGGAGAATGTGTCCTAACTTTCATGCCCTCAACAAACTTACCACTAAAGACAAATTTCCCATTCCTGTCATTGATGACCTCTTAGATGAATTAAGTGGTGCCTAATTATTTACTAAACTTGATCTTAGTTCGGGCTACCACCAGATATGTATGAAATAGGTAGACATTCCCAATAATGCCTTTAGAACTCATGAGGGCCACTATGAGTTTTTGGTCATGCCCTTTGGCTTGTGTAATGCCCCCTCCACCTTCCAAAGCCTCATGAATCATGTCTTCTATCCTTTTCTCTGTCATTTTGTCTTAGTTTTCTTTGATGATATCCTCATCTATAGCAAAACCTGGACAAACCATCTTGCTCATGTGGATCAAGTTCTCCGTCTACTCTCTCAGCACCAACTTTTCCTGAAATAGTCTAAATGTGCTTTTGGTGCCTCAGAAGTCGAGTACTTGGGTCATCTGGTTGGAAAGGATGACGTCAGGGTGGATCCTAAAAGTATTGAAGCTATGAAAGACTGGTCTCACCTAAAGACTCTCAAAATCTTGCGTGGATTTCTGGGCTTAACAGGTTATTATCACAAGTTTGTTAAGAATTATGCAAAGATTGCAACACCTCTCACTGCACTCCTAAAAAATAACTCTTTCACTTGGACTCCAACAGCTGCTCAAGATTTTCAAACCTTGAAGAAGGACATGTGCACCAATCCAATCTTGGCCCTTCCTTATTTCACAAAGACCTTTGTCTTGGAATGTTATGCTTCATGGAAAGGAATTGGTGTTGTCCTTATGCAAGAGGGTCGGCTTTTGGCCTTTACTAGCAAGCAATTGTCTAAAAGAAATCGGGGAAAATCAATCTATGAAAAGGAAATGTTGGCTATTCTACATGTCGTTGATCTTTGGTTCCCTTATCTATTGGGGCAATTCTTCCAAATTAAGACAGACCATCAAAGCCTCAAGTATTTTCTAGAACAACACATTTGCTCCCCAGAGAAACAAAACTGGGTGACTAAGCTCTTTGGATATAATTACGAGATCATTTACAAGAAAGGAAAAGACAATGTGGTTGTGGATGCACTTTCCTAAAAATATGAAGATGAAGGATCCCTTTTTTCTCTTTCCTTCATTGTACCAGATTGGCTCCAAACCATTCGCTAGGAATGGCTACAAGATCCCAAAAGTTTGCATCTGATCCAAAAATTGTAGTCCAATGCTCCATCTTCCCCAGGGTACTCTTGGCTCCATGATGAGATTCAATACAAAGGTTGTTTGTATTTAAGTAAAAAATCAAAACTTAAATCCACGGTACTTTTTGAGCTTCATGCCACACCCACAACGAGGCACTCCAGGTTCACCAAAACCTATGACAAAGTCAAATGTTCTTTTTTCTGGGATGGTATGAAGTAAGACATTCATAATTTTGTTGTTGAATGTGATGTGTGTCAATGCAACAAGGGAGAAATAGTCAAATGTTCAGGCACACTACAACCTCTTCCGATTCCAGTTGCTATTTGGAGGGATATCTCTATGGATTTTATTACAAGCTTACCCAAATCGAGAAATAAATCAGTCATCCTGGTGGTTGTTGATCACCTTTCCAAGTATGCTCATTTCTGCTCTGTTCAACACCCATTTACAACATCCACAATGGCTCAACTTTTCATGGATCAGGTCTTCAATATTCATGGCATGCCGCATTATATTGTTTCTGATCACGACCAACTTTCAACAGCAATTTTTGGCAATAATTGTTCAAGCTACAAGGCACACAATTACATCTCAGCACATCTTATCATCCTCAGAATGATGGTCAAACGAAAGTTGTCAATAGGTGTTTTGAAACATATTTGAGGTGTTTTGCCTTAGATAAGGAAAATCAATGGGCTCAATGGTTACCCCTAGCTGAATGGTGGTACAACACTTCATACCATACATCTACATGCATGACTCCTTTTGAAGCAGTATATGGACAAAATCCACCTTCAGTTCTCTCATACTTACTAAGTGTCTCGAAGGTCCATGAGGTTGACCAATCACTTACAGTTCGAGAGGCTATTTTCCGTACCCTCAAAGATAATTTTTTCATGGCACAAAATCGCATGAAGCAACAAACAGATCAGGTTCACTCTGAACGTCAATTTGCAGAAGGGGATCAGGTGTTTCTTCGACTGCAACCTTACAAGAAAAATCCCCCCAAGGTCGAGCATTGTCAGAAGCTAGCACCCAAATTTTATGGTCCTTATACTATTCTCAAGCATGTGCAACAGGCGGCCTATCAATTATCTTTTCCTAGTCATTCAAAGCTACATCTTGTTTTTCATGTTTCATTCTTAAAGAGGGTGATTGGAACTAAGTTCCAAATTCAAACCAACCTTTCCAAGTTAGCCAAATAAGGATCCATTTGGCTACAGCCACAAGCAGTTTTGGACTAGCATGAGCGTCGGCCATGTCAGAGAAGCATCAAGGAAATGTTAGTCTAGTGGAAACATACAACTCTAACAGATGCCACTTGGGAACCAGCTACCATTCTGCAGCAATTTCCACATCACAATCCTTGAGGACAAGGTTGTTTTTAAGGGGGAGGCCATGTTAGGGTCCTAACCCGCACATAGGTAGAAAAATATATTCGGATGTAATAAAGGTCAATATTAATAAGGCCTTGCAATAAAATAGAATAAGTCGAATGTAAGAAGACCTAATAGAAGCTTTTGCTTCTAGAAGGATCTTCCACTAGATGCTTCTTTTGATAGACATATTTAGTATAAATAGGAGTCGAGGGTATGAGAACCCTAGCTTGGATATTATTGTAATAGAGCTCTGCTCAACTAGAGGTTTCCCCCTCGAAGAGGCCCATGAACATTGCTCTCAGAATCAAAGTGTTATTTATGTTGTTATTCTTATATCATCTTAGTGTTATTGTGGTGATTGTTCTGGTTATATTGTTGTTATTCTCCCATTTCTATCATTTTATTTCTATTATGCATACTTTTTGTATGTAGTATATTAGAATCTGGTTACAGCCACAAGCAGTTTTGGATCAGCATGAGGATATTCTTTGGCATCACACCATCAAGGAACTTTTAGTCTAGTGAAAAGATACAACTGTAGCAGATGCCACCTGAGAGCCAGCTATCATTCTACAACATTTTCCCCATCTCAAGCCTTGAGGACAAGGTTGTATTTAAGAGGGAGGGCATGTTAGGGAACTAACCTCCCTAACCCCTCAAGTAGGTAGAACAATATATTTCCATGGAATAAATTCCATTATTAATAAGGCCTATCAATAAGGAAGAATAAGTCAAATGTAATAATACCTAATAGAATCTTCCACTTCTATAAGGATGTCCCTTTAGATTGTTCTTTTGGATAGATATATTTAATATAAATAGGAGTAGAGGGTATGATAAGTTTTTTCTTAGAGATTATTGTAATAGATCTCTTCTCTGTTGGAGGTTTCCCCCTCGAAGAGGAAAGTGAAAATTTATATCAGTAATAAAGGTGCTCTTTTTGGTGTTATTATGGTATTATTATGATATTTATGTGTTTACATTATTGTTGTTTTGTCATTTCTTGATAAATATTTATGTTCTTCATACTATATTATATCTGTAATATTACATTAAGGGTGTGGCATTGTCGACAACTTCAATATCTTTATGACCTCAACTGATATCAAGTTCTTCTTACTCCCACTGTCAACAATGAAATGTAGTGGGGTCCCCTTCACCCACATTTGTGAATGGAAGAGAGGCTCCCCCTCATCAAGCTCCTTTAACTCATCTGGTTGGATCTTTACAGTTGTGATGGTAGCACTAGGCTTTTCATCAATGATCCTATTTCCTTTCTCTAAATCAGAGTCTAACTTAAGGTTTGACTCCTTTTCTTTAATATATACCAATAATGATTTTTTTGAGTTCCATTAATTGAAGTTGATCTAGGGGATTTTGTGGAACTCACACCACTTTCTAGTTTCCTTCTTCTTTCCATTACCCTTATTTTCCTGCAACTTGGACTGGTTATCTTGAGGTTGTATTTCCTTTATTTGTCCCTTGTTCTGTAAGTTAGGGTTTCCTTTAACATACTTCTGTTGTTGAAAATTTGCAGACCTGAACTCCCACTTATTCCACTGCTTAAATTTATGCTTGATTTTGACTGCATATCGATAAGCGGATCCTAGTGAGGATATTTCCAATAAATCCATATATGTTTTGATGTACCTATGTAGGCCACTACCATACTTCAAAACCAGATGTTGCTTGAAGTCTCTGATATCCATATTTCAATGCAACATATGGAATATTTTGGTGTACTACGACAATATTTGGTCTCTCTCCTAGTGCAAAGTTGTCCATCTTGTGTATTGATCATTATAGTTTCCAATAGGGTAGAATTCCTACTTGAGGACATAAAAAAGGTCGCCCAAGTGGTTTGTCTCCTGAATGTCATAGAATCATCTTCACTTTGTCTCTCACAATAACTTTCCCACCAATCTAAGGCATGGGGAAGGGATATAAGGAACATGAAGGCAATCGTTTTGGTGTCAAAAAATTTAAATAGAATAATAACCCTTTAATAAATTTAACCATTTTTCAAAGCATCTACATCTCTCTAGCCTTCAAATAAAGGGATATCAAATTTAACTTGTACTTTAAAGGGTGTCACACCTCCAAAATGGTTTCTTATTGAAGGCTCCTCACCCATTGTCGATAGTCATCAAAGGATTTGAGCGAAGTTTTCCATCATATTGTTCCTCTGTCGCATGATGGATTCATCAAACTACATCTTGACAGGATCTCCTGCTCCATAATTTCTATTTTATTCTACCATGGATGATTTCTTGGGTTAGTGAGAGCAGTCATCCCCAGGTTAAACAAGATTGAGACCCAAATGTCTATACCTTGACCTCGCTGAGGACATGCATCGCTAAATAACAAGGATATTATTACTTTGATGCCATTGATCTGAATTATGTTGAGAAAAAATGGAAGACACACATAAATGTATCAGAGACACGAAAATACAGTGAAATCCAAATTTTATTAATTAATAAAGTAACAGAAAATTGTAGAAAAAAAACTGGCTAGAATGGTGGTACCTTATCTCTAAAGAGAAAGATATGTCATCGACACTCATTTGTAAAAAATGATTAGAAAAAACACCAAATTATCATAAATCCTAAAAGACAAGAGGCAAAACCCTAAACATAAAAACCCTGACCCTATAACATGAAAAAACTAAATTATTTTGGTCCCCAAGGTGGTTAATTGATACATCAACTTCCCAAGGGAAAAACGTTTTCATACGATCTCCATGTAGTCCGCCCCTGAATTTCCAAAAAAAATCATTTACGCTCTCAAAATTACTCTAAACATTTGGGATCTAGAAATATGTAGAAAAACTTCCAAGAAGGTAGAGAACCATTGAGTTGGTGGAAGAGGTGGGCAACCACTGTTATCCATCTGGATCAATCATCAACCCTAGGAAGCAATGGTCTCAATTGCATAAATTTCCCTCGTTCGATGGGGAAACTTCTGTTGCATTTGGCTCCTGGTGAGCCATTGGACTTGGTGAGGAAGATGCCCTACTTTGACGACCTAATAGATTTGTATGTTTTGATGGAAGTAATTATGTAACTTTCATTTTGTATGCATGAATTGTAGAGGTCTGTGATAAATGTGGATGATTGTTTCCTTTCCCATAATATAATTCTTCCACTGTCAACATGCATGCACAATGGAGTATATATCTTTGTCATAGTTGTGATATTTGTGAACAACATCAGACACTATTTCATTATCATAGGCCATTGGATGTCCTTTCTAAGTGAGGACCACATTGATATCATATTCAAAGGCATATGTCTCAATCTCAAATGGCTATCGCAGGTCTAGCAGTGTTAGAATGGGTGTGGACCAGAGATGATGTTTCAGATCGTGGAATGATTTTTTTTGTGACTCAAACTAGAATAAATTGGATTCAGATCCAAACTTGGTCACTTCACTTAAGGGTGAATCTATATGATCGAATCACAACATGAACCTATGGTATAAGTTGGAAAGGCCCAAGAAGGTGTAGAGCTCTATCATAGTCTTTGAGGCTGGCCAATGATAGATGAATTGCTTCTTGTCCAAGTCCACATGCACCACATTTTCATCCATGAGGTATACCATGTAATGAATTTGTTTCATCTCTAATTATCTTTTCTCCATATTGGTGTATATCTTGTGTTTCCATGGGATTCTTAGGACATGTTGGATGTGTTGTAGATGTTCATCCCAGGTCAGGCTAATATGAGGATGTCATCCAAATGTGTGAAAAAAAGAGGGTTTATGAACGGCTGCAAGATATCATCCATCATCCTCATGAATGTTTTTGGATCATTAGCCAAGAAAAAAGTCATAACAAACCATTCAAAAGGGCCTTCTTTATATTTGAAGTTTGTTTTCTAGACATGGGGTTGTTCTCTCATAATTTGAGGGATTCCAGGTATCAGTTCTTAAAAGTAATTTTTTTTAGGGATTTATAATAAATAAAGAGTCAGCATGTCCCATCCTTATTTTGTACCAACATAATTGGGCTTCCACAATGTGAGGAGATCGGTCGAATGTGGCCCTTTTGGATGAGCTCATGAATTTAACGCTTTGTTTCCTCATTCTCTAGAAGCTATTGAGAAAATGTTTTCATTGTTGTCAAAGTGGAAGTGATGTTGATGATGTGGAAGTAATGATAAGGATGTAACGGTGATGATGATGACGTGGTAGTGAAAAAAAATATTGTTTGAGTATTGAATCCATGAAGCCAAGTGAAGAAGCCTTGAAGCTATGAATCCAAGTAATGAAGCCTTGAATCCATGAAGCCAAGTAAATAATCCTTGATATTGTTTGAGTATTGAATCCATGAATCCAAGTGAATAATCCTTGAATACATGAAGCCAACTAAATAATCCTCGAAGCCATGAAGCCAAGAGAAGAATCCTTGAAGACATGTTGATGAAGCCTTGAGAAGCCAACATGCAGTAGTCAAGCCATAAGTACAATTCAATGTTAAAGGAAATTGAAGAATCCTCTGAAACATTAATGATGTGTCTACTTGAAGAAGCCTTGAAGTGCCTTGAAGGAGCCTTGAAATAAGTGTATATAACTCCAAAGTGGTCCCCTTATGGTGTATATTTTAAGCATGTCCCTCATGGGATGCGATAAAATTTGTTGTTTCCACATGTCCAATTTGAATTGTACACAAATGGATCCCACAATATGTTCAAGATAAATATTATAATCCTACATATGTCCAAGATAAAGATTGCAAGATGGAGATTGTTGAAAGTATTAATTTTTGGTCAATTTGGATACCCTATATTTGAGAGAATGTTTACCCTACATAGATAAGTCAAATAGAAGCACGCATTACATGGTTGGAAATATTATTCAAAAACCTTTCCAACAGTATACAGAAGTCTCTCTAACTCCCTAGGAATTGTTGGATCATGTTCTCATTGATGCCAATGGTTTGATTGATTGATGTCATTGATTGATGTCAAGTGATTGATTGATGTCAAAGGATTGATTGACTGATGATTTATGTAATATAATATGTATTGTCCTTGATGAGAATGCATAGATGAAGATGGATCAATGAGTTGTCATTGATACATGATGAAGATGGAT
>JASDQU011403747.1:97461-119646 GCA_032191745.1 Picea mariana
GGGGGGCCCAGAGGGCCCATAGTGATAATAGTGGAGGTCATTCAATGTAAGGTGGACTAGGTCCACTATATTATTAAATAAGGCCCACTATGGTAGTTAGATATAATAAATGAGTAATTAAATATAATAAATGTAAGAGGACTTCTTAGAAGGTTCTACTTCTAGAAGATTCCTCTTCTAGAATGTTCTTAGGTGATGGTAGCACTATATAAAGGGATTCAAGCAATGTAATGAAACATGAAGAGAAATATTGTATTTGGAGTGGTAGCTCAATATGAGGATGCCCCCTCGAAGAGGCAAGTGAACAGGAGAGGATCCCTTCCATAATAGGATCCATTGTATGGTGTTGCCCTACCTTAAGGGTTTGATGGTAATAAAAGAGATTTTTCATATTGTTCTTCTATATCTGTTGTGGTGATTTTATATTCAGTCTTAGGCTCTTAACAACATGAGGATTGTCTTCGGCATCACACCATCAAGGAATTTTTATTCTAGTGGAGATATACAACTGTAGCAGATGCCACTTGAGAGCCAGCTATCATTCTACAACAATTTTCCCATCTCAAGCCTTGAGGACAAGGTTGTATTTAAGAGGGAGGGCATGTTAGGGAACTAACCTCCCTAACCCCTCAAGTAGGTAGAACAATATATTTCCATGGAATAAAGTCCATTACTAATAAGGCCTATTAATAAGGAAGAATAAGTCAAATGTAATAATACCTAATAGAATATTCCACTTCTATAAGGATGTCCCTCTAGATTGTTCTTTTGGATAGATAGATTTAGTATAAATAGGAGTAGAGGGTATGATAAGTTTTTTCTTGGAGATTATTGTAATAGATCTCTTCTCTGCTGGAGGTTTCCCCCTCGAAGAGGAACGTGAAAATTTATATCAGTAATAAAGGTGCTCTTTTTGGTGTTATTCTGGTATTATTATGATATTTATGTGTTTACATTATTGTTGTTTTGTCATTGCTTGCTAAATATTTATGTTCTTCATACTATATTATATCTTTAATATTACATTAAGGGTGTGGCATTTTCGACAACTTCAATATCTTTATGACCTCAACTGATATCAAGTTCTTCTTACTCCCACTTTCAACAACGAAATGTAGTGGGGTCCCCTTCACCCACATTTGTGAATGGAAGAGAGGCTCCCCCTCATCAAGCTCCTTTGAATCATTTGGTTGGATCTTTGCAGTTGTGATGGTAGCACTAGGATTTTCATCAATGATCCTATTTCCTTTCTCTAAATCAGAGTCTAACTTAAGGTTTGACTCCTTTTCTTTAATATAGACCAACAATGATTTTTTTGAGTTCCATTCATTGAAATTGATCTAGGGGATTTTGTGGAACTCACACCACTTTCTAGTGTCCTTCTTCTTCTTTCCATTACCCTTATTTTCCTGCAACTTGGACTGGTTATCTTGAGGTTGTATTTCCTTTATTTGTCCCTTGTTTTGTAAGTTAGGGTTTCCTTTAACATACTTTTGTTGTTGAAAATTTGCAGACCTGAACTCCCACTTATTCCACTGCTTAAATTTATGCTTGATTTTGACTGCATATAGATAAGCGGATTCTAGTGAGGAGATTTCCAATAAATCCATATATGTTTTTATGTACCTATGTAGGCCACTGCCATACTTTAAAACTAGATGTTGCTCGAAGTCTCTGATATCCATATTTCAATGCAACATATGGAATATTTTGGTGTACTACGACAATATTTGGTCTCTCTCCTAGTGCAAAGTTGTCCATCTTGTGTATTGATCATTATAGTTTCCAATAGGGTAGAATTCCTACTTGAGGATATTAAAAAGGTCGCCCAAGTGGTTTGTCTCCTTAATGTCATAGAATGATCTTTTCTTTGTCTCTCACAATAACTTTCCCACCAATCTAAGGCATGGGGAAGGGATATAAGGAACATGAAGGCAATCTTTTTGGTGTGGAAAAATTTAAACAGAGTAATAACCCTTTAATAAATTTAACCATTTTTCAAAGCATCTACGTCTCTCTATCCTTCAAATAAAGGGATATCAAATTTAACTTGTACTTTGAATGATGTGGCACCTCCAAAATGGTTTCTTATTGAAGGTGCCTCACCTATTGTCGATATTCATCAAAGGATTTGAGTGACGTTTTCCATCATATTGTTCCTCTGTCACATGATGGATTCATCAAGCTACATCTTGACAGGATCTCCTACTCCATAATTTCTATTTTATTCTACCATGGAAGATTTCTTGGGTTAGTGAGAGGAGTCATCCCCAAGTTAAACAAGATTGAGACCCAATTGTCTATACCTTGACCTCGTCGAGGACATGCATCGATAAATAACAAGGATAATATCACTTTGATGCCACTGATATGAATTATATTGAGAAAAAATGGAAGACACACATAAATGTATCAGAGACACGAAAATACAATGAAATCCAAATTTTATTAATTAATAAAGTAACAGAAAATTATAGAACAAAAACTGGCTAGAATGGTGGTACCTTGTCTCTAAAGATAAAGAGATGTCATCGACGCTCATTTGCAAAAAAATGATTAGAAAAAGGACTAAATTGTCATAAATCCTAAAAGACAAGAGGAAAAACCCTAAACATAAAAACCCTAACCCTATAACATGAAAAAACTAAATTATTTTGGTCCCCAAGGTGGTTAGTTGATACATCAACTTCTCGGGGGAAAAACGATTTCATACGATCTCCATGCAGTCCCCCCCTGAATTTCCAAAAAATGTCATTTATGACCTCAAAATTACTCTAAATGTTTGGTATCTAGAAATATGTAGAAAAACTTCCAAGAAGGTAGAGAACCATTGAGTTGGTGGAAGAGGTGGGAAACCACTGTTATCCATCTGGATCAATCATCAACCCTAGGAAGCAACGGTCTCAATTGCATAAATTTCCCTCATCATATGGGGAAACTTCTGTTGAATTTGGCTCCTGGTGAGCCATTATCCTTAGTGAGGAAGATGCCCTACTTTGACGACCCAGATTTGTATGTTTTAATGGAAGTCATTATGTAACTTTCTTTTTGTATGCATGAATTGTATAGGTATGTGATAAATGTGGATGATTGTTTCCTTTCCCATAATATAATTCTTCCACTATCAGCATGCATGCACAATGGAGTATATATCTTTGTCATAGTTGTGATATTTGTGAACAACATCAGACACTATTTCATTATCATAGGCCATTGGATGTCCTTTCTAAGGGAAGACCACATTGATAGCATAGTCAAAGGCATATGTCTCAATCTCAAATGGATATTGTAGGTCTAGCAGTGTTAGAACGGGTGTGGAGCAGAGACGATGTTTCAGATCGTGGAATGATTTTTTTTGTGACTCAAACCAAAATAAATTGGATTCAGATCCAAACTTGGTCACTTCACTTAAGGGTGAATCTATATGATAGAATCACAACATGAACCTATGGTATAAGTTGGAAATGCCCAGGAAGGTGTAGAGATCTTCCATAGTCTTCGAGGCTGGCCAATGATAGATGAATTGTTTCTTGTCCAGGTCCACATGCACCACATTTTCATCCATGAGGTATCCCATGTAATGAATTTTTTGCATCTCTAATTATCATTTCTCCATATTGGTGTATATCTTGTGTTTCCATGGGATTATTAGGACATGTTGGATGTGTTGTAGATTTTCATCCCAGGTCAGGATAATATGAGGATGTCATCCAAATGTGTGAACAAAAAAGGGTTTGTGAATGGCTGCAAGATATCATCCATCATCCTCATGAATTTTTTTGGATCATTAGTCAAGCCAAAAGTCATAACCAACCATTCAAAAAGGCCTTCTTTATATTTGAAGTTTTTTTTCTAGACATGGGGTCGTTCTCTCAGAATTTGAGGGATTGGGTATCAGTTCTTAAAAGTAATTTTTTTTAGGGATTTATAATAAATAAAGAGTCACCATGTCCCATCCTTTTTTGTACCAACATAATTGGGTTTCCACAAGGTGAGGAGATTGGTCGAATGTGGCCCTTATGGATGAGCTCATGAATTTAACGCTTTGTTTACTCATTCTCTAGAAGCTATTGAGAAAATGTTTTCATTTTTTTCAAAGTGGAAGTGATGCTGATGATGTGGAAGTAATGATAAGGATGTAACAGTGATGATGATGACGTGGTAGTGAAAAAAAAAACGTTGTTTGAGTATTGAATCCATGAAGCCAAGTGAAGAAGCCTTGAAGCTATGAATCCAAGTAATGAAGCCTTGAATCCATGAAGCCAAGTAAATAATCTTTGATATTGTTTGATTATTGAATCCATGAATCCAAGTGAAGAATCCTTGAATCCATGAAGCCAACTAATTAATCCTCGAAGCCATGAAGCCAAGAGAAGAATCCTTGAAGACATGTTGATGAAGCATTGCGAAGCCGACATGCAGTAGTCAAGCCATAAGTACAATTCAATGTTAAAGGAAATTGAAGAATCCCCTGAAACATTAATGATGTGTCTACTTGAAGAAGCCTTGAAGTGCCGTGAAGGAGCCTTGAAATAAGTGTATATAACTCCAAAGTGATCCCCTTATGGCATAGATTTTAAACATGGCCCTCATGGGATGCGATAAAATTTTGTTGTTTCCACATGTCCAATTTGAATTGTACACAAATGGATCCCACAATATGTTCAAGATAAATATTATAATCCTACATATGTCCAAGATAAATATTGCAAGATGGAGATTGTTGAAAGTATTAATTTTTGGTCAATTTGGATAGCCTATATTTGAGAGAATGTTTACCCTACATAGATAAGTCAAATGGAAGCACATGTTACATGGTTGGAAATATTATTCCAAGACCTTTCCAATAGTATACAGAAGTCTCTCTAACTCCCTACGAATGAGCCAATATGTGTTTTTCATCCGACAACCTAGCCTGAAAATTGAGGTCAGCTCAGCTAGTTTTTGGGGACAAAATTACTTTAAATACAGGATCAAATTTCTCATTTTTAGTGTAACCAATGAAAAGATAAATTCTGAGGTGCACTCAAGGTGTTGGCGTGTCTTTTATGTGTGAAAGAGAAGTCTAAGGGATTCTCTTATTGTCTTTCTTATTCTCAAGGTATGCCATAAGGTTTTGATGTTATCTTAAGGTTGTGAGGTTGTCGTATGCAATAATGTGAGGTTGTGATGTTGTCGTGTGCTCTAATATGAAGTTGTGATATTGTCATGATGTTTAAATTAATTTTTGATGTTGTCGTATGATCTCCTATGAAGTTGTGATGTTGTCGTGAGGCTATCACAAGGTTGTGATGTTTCCATATTATCTACTATGAAGTTGTGATGTTGTTGTGAGTGGATGTTCCCATTAGTGGACGTTACCATGAATGGATGTTACTATCAGTGAATGTTTTCGTTAGTATTACATTCTGGGAATGATGTTATGAGGCTTTCTTGGGTTTGAAGGATTGTCTACGGAATGAAGCATGCAGGTGAAGAAAGAAGTACTCTGAGTATGAAGATATTGGATTGGTGATATCTTATTGAGTTGGTGCTCATTTGAGAATATTAGTGTCTTCATTCAACAGGTTGATGCATGTTCTTTAGGGAGTGGGTGCTTCCTTCCAGTTGGATTTGGTAAAACTAGGGGGTTTGTGCCTCCTTCTAGTCGGTGATGGCAAATCATGGAGTTGGATCTTCCTTCAGGTTGGTGCCTGTAAATCAAGGGTTTGGTGCCTCCTTCCAATTTGTGTTGAAGAATATTGGAATTTGGTTCTTCCTATGAATGTAATCTTAACATGATATAACAAAAGCATTATATGGTTTTCTCTCATTTGGGTTCCCATGTAAAAATCATTGTGTTCTATGTATTGTGTTTTGTGATGATGAATGAAGTATTTAATGGTTAATGTTTACATGGTGAAATTAAGTTTAAAAATGGTAAAAAGTGCTCAATATTGGTTCACCCCCCCCTCAGTATTGGTGAATATTCCAACAATTGGTATCAGAGCAGGATCCTTCAAGAATAGTATAACCACTGGAAGGAATATCATGGATATTCAAGAAGATTACTATGCATATGGAGTTCCATTGTTCAATGAATCAAACTTTTATCATTGGAGCATAAGGATGAGAGCATTTTTATAGGGACAAAGGTTTGACATTTGACAATCAATATTAGATGGTCACACCACTCCGAAAGGTAGACCAAAGGGTGTAGCAACAAAGAAGCTACAAAAAAACAATGAAATGGAATTGAACATAATTCCAAGGGGCTTATCATAGTTTGAAAAGAAAATAAATGAAATTGGAAAGAATTCATCAGCTACAGAGATTTGGGACAAACTACAAGAAAACTATACAAAGGAAGCAATGCAGGAATGTGCAAAAGATCAAAAGGAAGATACACCAAAGAAAGAAGAAAAATCATTGAAAATGGATGACATTCTAAATAAACATGAAGATGATGAATAAAATGAAGAAAAGGTGAAAAAATTCAAATCAAGAAAGTATTATTGTGGAGATAAATTAAATCCTTGTGACATTAGATGTACCTATGCAAATAAAAGTAGTTTTGAAAAAGATAAAGATGAAAATAAAATCCATGTCTTGGAAGAAGAAGAGAATGATAAAGTAGAAGTTGAAGTAGACCTTTAAGGGGAACTTATTTGTGCTCTAGATGATTTAAAGAATGCAAGGGAGAAGAAAACAATGCTAATGGAAAAATGGCATAGGTATCAAGGAAAGAATATAGTACTAGAAGAGAAGCTAAGTGACACTGAAAAGATAGTCATTATTTTAAAGGCACAACTAGAAGTGGTGATTTGGAGTTATGAGCAGAACAAAAGGAATAACACACTGAATACAATAACACAAAGATACAAAGAACAACAATAGATATCCACTAAACAATAACTTCTATTGAATAAATAAAATAGGTTGAAACTGTAAAACTACAGTACTGGAAACAACTTGCTCGAATGGTGGTAGTTATCTCTGAGAAGAGATGTGGATGCTATGCACATTCATCTGAGAAAAATTATTACAATGAGGCTCCAGAGGCCTTTTTAACAGTACTCATGAATTCCAAAACCCTAGATATCCAAAAACCTAACTCTAGGAGATAAAACGCCAAAAGTTATGTAGGCCCCGATGGGTAAGTTGGTACCTCAACTTCCCGGGGTTGTAAATTTTGCATACAACCTCCATTTTAGCCACATGATAGCTCGTTGGAAAGGTTTTTTTGAGAAATAAACATTATTCCATAAAATTATGACTCCATTTATAGTTTGACTATGTCAAGAAAAAAAAAACATTGTTTAGGGCCCCAAAACGGCCTTGGAAGTACATAAAGATGTACTGAAATGAAAACTTCCAAAATAAGCCAGTTGGATTAAGTGGGTGGCCACCAATATACACCTGGAAGCTATGTAGGGATTCAGACAACCTCAAAAGTGTATAATCCATAATTACAAACAATTATAGAAGAACGTGTTGAACTAAAAATTGTCAAGAGGAGCCAGTTGGAATAGGTGGGTGGCCACCAATATCCACTTGGATCAGTCCTCCCCCCTTAGGAAGAAATGGTCTCCATTTCATTGAGTTCCCCCATTAGGTGATGAAACTAATGTTGAATTTGGCCCCGAGTGAGCCACTTTCCTTGGTGTAGGAGATGCCCTACATTGACAACTTGATAAATATGGATCTTCATTTGGCGAGTGCCCTTAACCTGTGTGTCCACTATTTGATCAATCGATGTCTGTTTCATGTAGTCAAGGTTGAGATATGTTGGTGTAAATTGTTCTATGATCTCTAAGGTGTCTAATAATGGTGGAAAATATGGTCGAAGGAGGTCCACGTTGAACACTGGGTGCAAGCCAAGGAAGGGTGGAGTGTGTTGAGAATAAAAGAATTTATACCCACAGCCTTGGCGATAGTGTAAGACCCATAGTGAAGTGGGAGAAGCTTGCGATGGGGCCCTATAAGGTGCTCTTTCTACAAATGTAACCAGACCTTGTCTCACACCTAAAACTGGTGCAACACCCGGTGTTGATCAAGGAAATACTTGTACTTAGCATTGGCTTTCTGCAAAATATCATGGACCTGTTGGCAGATGTGTTGAATTCACTCAATGAATCTGGTGGCTTTGTTCGCCTCATACTGAACATGGGAATATTCTTCCTATGTGGTTGCAAGAGGTAGTGCAACATCAATGGGACCCAAGGGTTGGAATCTCAGGCCCTCCTAAAATGGGCTATGTTCAGTGGAGCTATGGAGAGCCCTATTGCAGTTGTATTGAACATAGGGAAGACTCTCATTCCATGTATGTAGATGATTTGAGTTGTACATGTGAAGGATGTGCACAATCATCCCATTGATGACCTCTACCTGGCCATCAGTTTGGGAGTGGAAAGAAATGGATTTAGTGAGCTTGGTGTCCAACAATGACCAGAGACTCAACCAAAATGTGTTTATGGACATGTTCTCCTGATTTAAGTTGATCGTCTGTGGTATCCAAAAATGGACCCACACTCATTATAAGAAGAGATTAATAGTATATGTCACTGTGATGCTCTTCTTGAAGGCTGTGATAATGGCCATCTTCGAAAACCAATCAATCACCACAAATACACAATCATTTCCATGCTTGCTGGATGGAAGGCCAAACATGTAATCCATCGAGATGGATTCCCAAGGCCTCTCAGGAGTAGGAAGAGGGGTGTATAAGCCTTTATTCTTGATGGTTGGCTTGGAAATGGCACAAGTAGTGAAAGATCTGATATACTTGTTGATGTATTGTCAAAGTTTTTTCCAATAAAAATGTTTTTGTAGAATGACCATAGTTTTATCCATGCCAAAATGTCCTACCACCCGACTCTAGTGAGCCTCCCAAATAAACTTTGAATTCTCGCTTGTGGTAACATAGAGGTGGCCCAAATGGCATAACAATCCATCCTGAATGTGAAAATCAGTGACATCCACTCATGTACCCAAGAGATGATAGGTCGTGGAGAAGTTAGGGTCACGCTGATAAATTTGGGGCCACTCAAATTCTTCATGCCCATTGGAATGGAGCACTGATATGGAACTATTGTAGGTATGTGGACCACTTTTGATGGAGGTCATTCTACAACTTCCCTTGTGTCTGTATGAATTGCAAACTCTTGTGATCAGTGTGGATGATTGTCTTCTTTCCCAGAATATAATGTTTTCATTGATGACAGGCTTGCACAATGGAATACATTTATTTTTTATAGGTGGGGTATTTCCAGACAATATCTGAGAGTGTCTCACTATGGTATGCTACCAGATGACCATGCTGAGTGAGAACTATGCCTACAACATAGTCAGAGGCATATGATTCAATATTGAACGGTTTTTGTAGATCAAGTAAGGAGAGTACTGGAGCTGAGAACAAGCGATGCTTCATATCATCAAATTATTGTTGTTGTTCCTTCTCCCATGCTAAAGTTTCCTTTCCACCACCCTTGGTTACTTAGTTGAGGTCCCATGAAATATGGGAGAATCCCAACAAGAACCTTCGATAAAAGTTGGCAAGTCCCAAAAAGATACGAAGCTTGGTTAATGTGGTCGGGTATATCTAGTCATGAATGAATTGGATCTTAGCTAGATCCACATGTACCCCATGCTCATCAACAATGTAGCCCATGTATTGGAACTTGTTCATGCCAAAGGATAATTTTTCCAAGTTGGCATAGAGCTTGTGTTGTCTAAGAGTGCCCAAAACCTGTTGAATATGTTGCATGTGCTCCTCCCAAGTACTGTTGAAGATGAGGATGTCATACATATATTCCACCACAAAAGAGTTGGTGAATGGTGTCAATACATCATCCATCAATCTCATGAAATTTAGTGGTGCATTTGTTAAGACAAAGGGCATGGCCATCCATTCAAAGATATTTTCTTTATATTTGAAAGTTTTCTTCCATACATTAGTTGGTTTGATGGGAACCTGGTGGTAGCCAAACTTTAGGTCAATATTCCTAAAGAACTTTTTCCCTTTGAGTTGGTCAAGAAGGTCATCAATTTAGAGAATTGGGTACCGGTTCCTAACTTTGATTTTTTTTAATGCTCTGTAATCAATCCAGAGCTACCAAATCCTGTATTTCTACTGCACCAACACAATCGGGCTTTCCTAAGGGGAGGAGTTGGGTTAGATGTTCCCATTTTGAAGAAGCTCTTGGATCTGGCGCTTTATTTCATCATTTTCCATCAGTGAGCAACAATAGACTAGTCCATTTGGAAGTGGGGCACCATGGGTTATATCAATTGGATGCTTGACTTGGCAGTGCATCGATACCCTGGTGGGTGAGGAGAAGATGTCTTTGTACTCTTCTAGGATCCCATCCACTTGCTTCTACTACAAAGAGAGGATTTGTGTAGAGGTCACTGATGTGGTGTTGACCTTCTATTTACTATGAGCACAAATCACAAAGAAGACAAATTTTCCAATATGTGAAATAACCTTATTGCATTGCTTAGCATATATTAAATAAATAGCACTAGACGATGCTACCTCTGGTATCCTGTACCATTTTCTACCCAAATTAATAATAACATTGTGGGGTATAGACTGATACACAACATGTCACTTCCACAAATATGGCCAACCTAAAAGAACATCACAAATGGTGTCATCTGCCCTGCAACCTAAAGGGGAGCAATATCACACAATACCTCTCCTTTGAAGGGCTTGATGTTGTAGGGCAGATGACACCGTTGGATGATGCGAAGATCTCTTCCTTGGCGAATCTAGCTGATGGTGTAAGGATACGAGTAAGGTATTATCAGTAGGTCCAACCGCTTGACAACCTATGCTAAAATAATGTTCTTCTTACTGTCACTATCGAAAATGAAATGCAACAAAGTCCCCTTTACCCACATATGTGAGTGAAAGAGGCATTCCCCTTCCTCTGGTTCTTCTGTTTTGCTTGGTTGGAATTTTGTGGTAGCGACAGTGGCACTCGGTTCGGCATCGATGATCCACTTCCCACTTTCTGGATTTAATTTAGAGTCATAATATGCCTCTCACTCGAAATATTTCATCTAGGCCACCAGTGACTGCTTGGAGAGACATTCTTCGGTGTTATGGCAAGGAATTTTGTGGAATTCACATCATTTTCCCATGTCCTTCTTCGACTTCTCATTACCCTTCTTGGGTTGTGGCTTGGACTGGTTGTCCTGAGAGTGGTCATATTTTCTCTGTCCATTGTTTTTTGGGTTGGGGCCTCCTTTTCCTTGCTTTGGTTGTGAGGAGTTTGCATATCCAAACACTCGCCTCTTCTGCTTAAATTTTTGCTCGATCTTGACAACATGTATATAAGTCACACCTAATAATGCGATGTACAAAAAATCCATTTATGTTTGAATGTATATATGCATACAGGTGCATTATTTCAGAACCAAATTTCATTTAGATTCTTTGATACCCAATTTGGTACGCAGGGTATGGAAAATATTGGTGAAATCTAGTACTGTCTGGTACCTTTTCAGACGTAGTGTGGTCCATATTGTGTATTGGTCCTTGTATCTTCCAATAGGGTAGTATTGTTCTTTAATGGCATCCTTGAAGGAATCCCATGTGGGGGCAACCGTAAATATTATAGATTCCTCTATGGCTCTTTGCTCAGAATAAGTATCCCACCAGTCCTTAACATGGGGAATGGCCTTAAGGAGTGCAAAAGTAATATTTTCCCTGTTGAAAAAATTTCGGACCGAATAATACCTTTCGAGAAGATTCATCCATTTATTTACAACATTCACATCTATCAATCCTTAGAATAATGGAATATAAAAATTTACTTTTACCTTGAAGGGGGTTGCATGGCCACTTGATGAAGATGCATCTCCTGTGGGTAGTCGCCGAAGGATCTATGTAAAGTTTTCCATCATTGCGGTCCTTTGTCGTGCAAGGGATTCCTCAAGAAATATTTTAAAAGGATATTATGCTCCATCATCTTTCTTCTCATCCCCCATGGGTTTTTTTCGGGCTCAATGTGGCTGATCTTTCAAAGGATCGACTGGTTTGAGTCCCAACTTCTTGTACCCAGATCTTGTTGGGGACATGCATGAAGAAAAATAAATTAAGAGTATACCGCTCTGATACCATTGATCCATATTTATGAGCAGAATGAAAGGAATAAGAGACTGAATACAATAACACAGAGATACAAAGAACAACAATAGATATCCAGTGAACAATAACTTCTATTGAATAAATAAAATAGGGTGAAACTGTAAAAATGCAGAACTAGAAACAACTTGCTCGAATGGTGGTAGTTATCTCTGAGAAGAGATGTGGCTTCTATGCACATCCATCTAAGAAGAATGATTACAATGAGGCTCCAAAGGCTCTTTTAACGTTACTCATGAGTTCCAAAACCCTATACATCCAAAAACCTAACCCTAGGAGATGAAAGGCCAAACGTTATGTGGGCCTCGATGGGTAATTTGGTACCTCAACTTTCCGAGGTCGTAATTTTTGCATATGAACTCTATTTTAGGCATGTGATAGCTTATTGGAAAGGTATTTTTGATAACTACACATTATCTCATCAAATTTTGACTCCCTTTATAGTTTGACTGTGGAAAGCCAAAAAAATAAAAATTATGGACCCAAAACAACCCTAGAAGTATAGAAAGATGTACTGACATGAAAACTTCCAAAATAAGCCAGTTGAATTAGGTGGGGGGCTACCAATATTCATATGGAAGCTATGTAGGGATTTAGAAAATGCCAAAAGTGTAGAACCTGTTAGCACTCTATAAATTTGTTCAACTGATAAAACAAAAGAAAGAGGTAACCTACAAACCACTTTAGAGATGGGTACTAGCCTACTCATCTCAGAGAGGGCTCTCTCCTATCACTTGTTCTTTAATAGATGATTTTTCTTTAACAAATCACTGGATAGGTTTTGTTTCTTTGAAGGGTTTTTTATAATTTTGCTAGCAAGGAACGAGAGGGACACTTAGGGATATGGAGTCAAACTTATGAAAACGAATGGAAGCATTGACTGGTCGGTAGAAATCTCTAGAGGATAAAGGCTAAATGAGGCAATAAATTTGAGTTATATATTGTAATTTACAGAGTGTAAGAAGAAAGAAAAAACATATCACTGTATGAAAGCATTAAATAAATGAATTATGACTTAGTTAGGAAGAACTTAACATAGTTTAAATTTCTTCATCTGAGATAATCACAACATGAATTCTTGGCCTTTAACTATCCAATTTAAACAGAAGACAGTGAAAATGGAATTTAAGCACATGGGAAATACATACGAAGAAAGAAGATGAAACTCAGACCACCACCATTAGAATCTTTTCATGGATATTTCAGGACATATGCATGTGCATTCTATTCAACTTCAAAAAATTACATTCAAGTTCCAAATAGCTAAAAATGTTCCCTTTCACTTCTTCCAACCCCTAATACATTTGGAACTCCTAATATTTATACAAGTTGAGTTCCTTTGGTTTGAAAACGATTACAATGATTAAAATGAAATGTTTCAGTATTTGAAACCGATTATAATGATTACAAAGAAACGTTTTGGTTTTGAAACTGATTACAATGATTATAATGGAGTGTTTCGGTTTTGAAACTGAATACAATGATCAATAAGAAAACGTGTCTTGATTCGGATTCTGGCTCCTCTAGCGTTTCAATCCAGTCTCTTTCTTTGCCACTTTCTCTTCTCTGGTCTTCCACATGGTCTACCATCTTTAGTGACATTTGGACATCATCTACTGGGCCCTGGAAAAATGCATTTTTTCTTACCCAACCTGATTATTTCCTTCCATTGCAAGTCATAAGGAATATCATAATATGTCATTTCCTTTATCAAAATCTCCATGTCAATGCAGGAATCATATGACATGACTGGAAATACAAGCTTGACTGCTTTTAATTGATTCATAATTTCAAAGTTTGTAATCATATGCTCAACTAATGTAGCTCCTTTCATATTTTCCTCCAGGGTTTCGAACTTGCAATGATCCATTCTGCACTAAGTCAAACGAGCATTGTATTGTTCCTGATCATACAAATTTCCCTTTCCATCCCAAAATGGTGGAATTCCTTTGATAAATAATTCTTTGAACAAATCCTTGAACTCTTGTACACTCCGTTCCATCTGTGTTGCCTTGGTTTGGACTGATTTCAACAGGTTATGTTTAGCACTAACCCTCCTGGCCCAGATAATCAATGTAGTTATGTATTCAACCCCAATATTTTGAAGGTCTACAATAGGAATGGAGTTGAGTAGATTTATGGCGTTTTGGGCCCATTCTGATGGTTTCTTTGCAAAATTTTGGTTTAGAATGCAAAATTTTCTTGCTTTAAACTTCAAAAACCTGGCCTTGGTTTTACTCAATTTAGGAGGAGACTACAAATTTCTCAACACATAAAGAATATCAACATACCATGGGGATTCAAAAAAAAATTTAGATACCCAAGGGACCTTTTCTTCTTCTGAATCTACTGATAAATCAACAATGAAATTAATTCCCAAGAGTTCACAAATTGACTATTCCATCAGCTTTGCAATTTCCTGCCCCTTGATAAACTTTGTAGGTTTGATATGGAGTTCATACTCCAACAACAAAGTTATCCACTTTCCCCTTTTACCCAGAGGATCAGTCTGAGCCAAATGTCCTTCACATAATTGTTGGGAACATAAGCGACAGTATGGGAATGCAATATATAAACTCTAAACTCCTCTAGGGCCTTGACCAGTGCATAAGCCTGCTTTTCCATGATATCATACTTTAATGGGGAATCCCATAATGTCATGTTGTAGTAGGCTATAGGCCTTTCAAAGTTATGTTCATCTTCTTGTAACAAAACACCAGCAATTGTTTGTTCTGAGGAAAAATAAAACAATATAAAGTCTTTTGCAAAATTGGGACTGGACAATACTGGGGCTTTGATCAATGCCACTTTAATATCTTCAAAATATTTTCTGGCTTCAGGAATCCACTTTATCTCACTTCCTTTTCTGAGCGTGTTAGTGATATGATTTATGATTTCAACCAGGTTATGGATGAACCCTCTCAGAAAATTTACTTTCCCTGGGAAAGATTGTACTTATTTTTTGCTTCTAGGTGTGCCAATTTTAAGGATTTCTTAAACTATGTTGGGATCTATCTTTATTCCCTCCTTTGAAATAATGTGACCAAGCAACTTTACCTCTTCCATGCTAAAATTAGACTTCTTTGGGTTCAATGAAATGTCAAACTTCCTACATTTATGAAAATCCCTCCTTTGATGTTTAAGATGTTCATCATCAGAAAATGAATATACAGTGATATTATCTAAGTAAATAAAAATAAATTTATCTTTTTCATCATGAAAGGCTATATCCATATCCCTTTGGAAATTTTCTCCTTCATTTATGAGCCCAAAAGGCATTTTGGCATACATGAATGTGCCCCATGGTGTTGTAAAGGTTGTATTTTCCTGATCATCAGATTGTACCATGATTTGATTGTACCCAAAGAAACCATCGAAAATTGATATTTTTTGAGAACCAAGCACTTTCTGTAGAATGTGATCCATCTTAGGTAGTGGGTAATTGTCCTTGAGAGATACCTTGTTTAGATTTCGAAAGTATACACATAATATGATCTCTCCACTTTTCTTGCTGACAGGTACCAAATTTTCCACCCACTTAGAAAACCTCAAAGACACTATGATCTTGGCCTCAAACAATTTCTTTATCTCTTTTTCAATCAGTGGCAGTAGCAAAGGATTAATTCTTCTTAATTTTTTCTTGAAAGGTTTATGATCCTCTTTGATTGGAATCACATGTTGAATCACCTTAGTATCATAAGCCTTTAAATATTCATAACTCCATGCAAAAACATTAGGAAAATATTTCATTAAACTGATATACCTTTTCTTGACCTCTAGGATAAGTGTCTTGGATAGCTTGATTATCTTGGGATCTTCCTGAGTCCCAATGTTTCAATCTTCAACATCTCCATCATTTGCAATAATTTTAGGACTTCTGGCTATATAATTATTGTCAAGGATTTTTTATAATGGGACCAGGCCTTTGGGAATGATGGTATTTTTTAGCCACATTATGGCCTTACCAACAATCTGATTCTTGAAATAATCATCATTTGTGAACACAGTTGCATCTTATTCTTCACAACAATATTCTTCATCAATATTCAAATTTTCAAATGCACCATCCATCTTAAGGAAACTTTCTACTTGTTTGTCATCTTCAAAAACTTGTTAGTACTTAATGTTATCAGGTACTGCTGGTGTGTTCTTGACCTCAATCTCATATCTTCTGTTAGGAAAAAATGGAATTTTGAAATTTGAGGTTGAAGTAGCCAGGGCATCAACAATCTGATTCTACCCCCTTGGAATCACTAAAAAATTATACTCTGGAACTTCTTCCATAATATCAAGCACTATATTCCTATATGCTCTTAATCTAGGATGCTTTTCTTGGTATATACCCTTTATCTGATTTATAATTAGCTCAGAATCTCCATGTACAGTTATTCTCCTAGCACCCATTTCTTTCAAATTCTTCAATCCCAACACTAATGCCTCATATTCATCCATGTTATTTGTGCAATCAAAAGAAAGTTTATAAGAACAAAGTTTTGTACCTGATTTGGGGGGTTAATCCACACACCAGCCCATGCTCCTTCTCTGCTGACAACTCCATCAAATATCATATTCCACATTTCATTTTATGCATTGTTTTGTTGATTTGGTTTGTCTTTGATAGTCATATCAGTATTTGGCACCTCCTCCTCAAAACTCTAATCATTAAAGAAAATAGAAGAACCAATCTCAGTTTCCACAGAATAAATGGGATGGTTGTCTGGATGAGATTATTTACTGACCATATAATTGAGCAATACTTCCCTATACAACCTCCTATCTTGACCAAAAATAGAGATAATGGTGTATGGCATATCCATTTGCAAAGTACCTTTGAACTTTGCATCCCATGACCTAGATAACAACATGCCAAATTTAGGGGGGATATCATCAACCACCACATCCATGACCATATTTTTTGTTGTAATTTGAGACAAAGATACTACCAGATCTTTGATTAGGCCCAAGAACTTCACCTTCCTTGAATCAAAGGAGAAAAGATCCGTTTAAGGCCTTGTAATGTCCAAACCCAATTGGTCCATGACCATCTTGGGCATCAGATTATGGGATGCTCCTGAATCTAACATAGCATTATGCAAATTCATATCATGCATATTTAGACTAACATATAAAGGAGGGACTTAGTTAGCATCACTACTTTACTCTACATGTGGGCCAAACAAGATGGCAAGATGATCATCTTGTACATTTAAAGTATCAAAAAATTCTTCCATCTTGAGTATCTTAATGATCTAATTTATGTATTCATTATTCTTTATCAGCTCATTGAATGGAAAATAAATTTTAATTTTGGCCATCTCACTTTCAAAGCTGAAGGAAGACAAGGTTTTTTCTACTTCTTTGGTGACTGTCTCCTTTCTTACTTCAGGTACTTTCTTTGGAGGATCTTCCTTCTTCTTTCCTTTCTCCACAACATCCTTTCCAACAGAATCCTTCTTAGGCTGACTTGAAGAAGGGGTATTATTTTGAAAATTCCTTGGTAGGATTTCCCTTTGGGGAATTTGTAGGTACCTTTTTAATTCGAAGATTATATTGTTTCTGGAATTGCATGATGACATTTTGCAGTCCTTTCTGATAGTCTTTCATTTCCACTGATAACCTTTCATCATTCTCATGCATGAATACATCATTTGCAACCATGAACTGATCATTATCTTCTTTGGTCAAAAACACCATTGTTTCATCACCATCAAAACTATGAATATTGTCTTCAAAAGTTTCATAAAACTTTTAATTTACATAATTATTTTGAAAAGGATGTCTTATTTGTTGATCACCCTGGTTCCTCTGGTCTATTTTTCTGATTTGTGGAACTACTTTTGATTTCTAGGTGGAAAATCAACCTGCTCTCTAGTGTTAGGTTTATTATATAAAGACATCATTTCCATGAGTTTCTCCATGGTCTTCATCATCAACTCAAACATCTCTTTTGATGACTGTGAGGTTGAAGGTTGTGCCTTATATTGGACCTTGTTTATGTCTCTGTCAGAATTATATTTGATCTTTCCTGAAGCCATTAGATTTACTTCAACTTATATTGCATCACTCATCATATCATCTAGTGAATTAGATCTTCTTTCTCTCAACAACAAATCAAAATCATTGTTAAAGGAATCAACATATCTAAGTTGAGTAGCACTAGGAGGAGGTTTTACTTCAGTAGGAATTGAGTTGTAAACTTTCATAAATCTAGCTAAAAACTCTTGTATTGTTTCATCAGGTGACCTTCTCATGTTGTTCTGGGTTAGAAACCGAATGGGGTTTTTATTGTCACCCCACTTTGCATGAAAAATTGTTTCAAAGGCTTCAAAATCTAGGATACTTGCTACTGGGAAAGATCTGAACCATTTTCTGACTTCACTTGCAAGACTTTGTGCAAACAACCCCATTTTTGCATCTTCATAATCTACTTCTTCTAGGTCCACAAAATCATTGAACCAGTCTAAGTGTTTTTGGGATGACACATTGCCTTTAGCATCATACAACTTAATCCTCTGATTATAGTCTCGGGGTAAATCATGTAACCAAGAAGGTAAGACAAGTGGGGAAAACCTAGCTACCAAGGCTATAGTAAGAACTTGAAGTGGTTGATTGTTCTGAGTAGGAATCACAACGGGTCTAATAAAGGCAGCTGAAATTAAACCTTGGAACCTCTTCTCATCAAAGATGATTTCATTCAAACTGGATTCAGATCTAGTTATGAACAGAGTTTTCTTAAATTTCAAATCAAAATCAAGGTCTTCAATGCTTTTTACTCCATATTTGGGTAAGGATAGATTTTTTTCTAGAAAAAAAACTAGGCTTATTGGCCTTTCTTTTCTCTTGTGTACAAGTTTCTCAGGATCAGAAACAGGGATTATCTCTTCTGGGTATGGATTTATTCTGGTATGAATTATCTTGGGAGCCATGATTTCTTCTCAAAATACTTTATGCTACTGGTCTTTTTATAATGGAGTCGCCAAGTTAAATTTAGTCTCATCCAATAAGGTGTTTGATTCACTGTCACCCTCAAGAATCAAATCTAAAGCTTTAAGTTTTTCTTTTCCCAAGGAAGATTTCACTTTCGATCCCTGGCAATGGCGCCAAAATGTTATCACTCTGTAAATTTGTTCGGCTGATAAAACAAATGACAGAGGTAACCTACAAACCACTTTAGAGATGGGTACTAGCCTGCTCAGCTCAGATAGGGCTCTTTCCTGTCACTTGGTCTTTAATAGATGAGTTTTCTTTAACAAATCATTGGATAGTTTTTGTTTCTTTGAAGGGTTTTTTATAATTTTGTTGGCAAGGAAGGGGAGGGACACTTAGGGCTATGGAGTCAAACTTCTGAAAAAGAATGGAAGCAGTGAATGGTTTGTATAAATCTCCAGAGGATAAAGTCTAAATGAGGTGATAAATATGAGTTATATATTGTAATTTACAGAGTGTAAGAAGAAAGGAAAAACATATAATTGTATGAGAGGATTAAATAAATGAATTATGACTTAGTTAGGAAGAACTTAACATAGTTTAAATTTCTTCAGCTGAGAACATCAAAAGATGAATTCTGGGCCTTTAACTATCCAATTTAAATAGAATACAATGAAATTGGAATTTAAGCACACAAGAAATACATACGAAGAAATAAAACAAAACTCAAACCACCACCATTAGAATCTTTTCATGGAAATTTTAGGACATCTGCATGTGCATTATATTCAACTTTAGAAAATTACATTCAAGTTCCAAATAGCCAAAAATGTTCCCTTGCACTTCTTCCAACCCCTAATACATTTGGAACTCCTAATATTTTGTTAGGGTCCTAACCCGCACATAGGTAGATCAATATATTCAGATGTAATAAAGGTAAATATTAATAAGGCCTTTCAATAAAATACAATAAGGCACATGTAAGAAGATCTAATAGAAGCTTCCACTTCTAGAAGGATCTTCCTCTAGATGCTTCTCTTGACAGACATATTTAGTATAAATAAGGGTTGAGGGTATGAAAACCCTAGCTTGGATATTATTGTAACAGAGCGCTGCTCGATTGGAGGTTGCCCCTCGAAGAGGCCCGTGAACATTGCTTTGTGAATCAAAATGTTATTTTTGTTGTTGTTCTTATGTCATTTCTATGCTATTGTGGAGATTATGCTGGCTATATTACCGTTATTCTACCATTTCTAGCATTTTATTTATGTTCCTCATATTTATTATATATGGTATCTTGCAAGTGGTATCAGAGCACTTTCCTTGGCTGAAATTGTGGGAATTTTGTTTTTCAGGGTAGAGACGTATTCCAGCATCTTTAAGCCACAGAGATATGTCATTACGTGCATAAATCCACGGTTGAGGGATTCATACATGCAGGAAATACAAGTGGTTCTTAAGCGCACATATGTTGGCCACCCTTGTAACCCCTGTTGGTACCCCTTCAAGTGGTAGTGCATCAAACAACACCTGTGTACGAATCGACCTAGATTTCCTGAAGCCCTCTTTAGATAAACCTATCGGCCACTGGACTATTACAGTGTCACCAAGAACAACACTCGGGAAGATACTCTCTAGTACTTAGGTAGTTGGGTAGTACGGCTAAAGGTACGGTCTATCCTCCATAGTTAGTGCCCTAAGATATTGGGCCAAGCACTATTGTTGGACCCCGCACGTATATCAGAGAGATACAGCACAGGGCAAACCCTTGTCTGTAGAACCCTTGAATACCTAACCCTTGGGGGACAGAAACATAAACAAATTAAAACAGACCAGATCTATTGTCACGCAACGGTGTTCGAGTTGCCAAGTAAATACACATTTCTTTCTGGTTAAGCATTTGGGTATTTCATCACTGCAGTATTTTTCAAACCGGAGTATAACTCCGCAGGGGTAAAAAAAAAAGTCTAGAAATTGTTTTACATTATTTGAGACCTATTCCATTGGATTCATCTCTTCGCCCTTATCACATTCATCCATATCATTTTTCGGCAAAATTTTTGACCCCGATCGCCCCTTTTCAGTTCACCCATCCTCATGGCCCATACTCATAGCCAAGATCTGGAAACTTGCTTCAACACCTTGCAATCTGGTTTCCTCGAGACCCAAAAACAAGTGAAACCGCTCAGTGCTATTTTTGCCTCCATCAATTCATCCATCAATACAACCATAAATTCAACCATGCAGTCCTCAATGGAGGAAGTCAAACAAGAACTGACCACCCAGCTTGAATCTGTCTTTGCATCACTATGCACCAAACTAAAGATCCCTATAGATGACCCTTTCTCTAAAGCACCTCCAAAGACCGAAGGCAAACATTCATCCCATTCCCATACCTTTCAGCCCCATCACTTTCAACATGACATATTCCTTCCGCGGGTGGACGTGACCAAATTTGATGGCTCGGACCCCACTGGTTGGGTAACCCAAATGGAACATTATTTCTCTTTATACAACATTACATATGACTTGGCCAAACTCCGGTATAGTGTTCTCCATCTAGATCAAGAACATTGGCAATGGTGGCAATGGAGAAAAACTTCCCATCAAGGGTATATTGCTTGGACCCAATTTGTGACTAAGCTTTATGAATTCTTTGACATGGACACCAACCATTTGGGTCATTTGACAAAGTTGAAACAATCAGGAATAGTAGAAGACTTCATAGCTGCCTTTGAGCACCTGTCTTTTCGAACAGAGGGCATGACTGATGATTTCTTTTGAGAGTGTTTTATCAGTGGCCTCAAGGAGGAGATTCGGGCCCATGTCTTCATGGCTCGACCCTCGAGTTGGGTGGAGGCTACTAAAAGAGATAAAGAAGCACAACAGGTGGTATCATCTCAAAACCGAAAACCCTCTTTTATCCCTCACCCTAAACCCATCACTCCCACTACTCCCTCCACCCCATTAAAGATCCAAAAATTGACCAAGGCTGAAATGGTTGAATGCCAACTCAAAGGCCTTTGTTATAATTGTGATGAAAAATATTTTCCAGGCCACAAGTGTAAGGAACAAAATATTTTTATGGCCATCTCTGAGGATATTTCGGAAGAGGATGTTGAAAC
>JASDQU011403748.1:2048-13048 GCA_032191745.1 Picea mariana
TGCCCCCTTGAAGAGGCAAGTGAACAGGAGAGGATCCCTTCCATAATAGGATCCATTGTATGGTGTTGCCCTACCTCAAGGGTTTGGTAATAATATTGTGTGGTTTCTTATATTTTGCTTATGGATCTATTGTGTATTCAGTATTTGTGGTGATTATATCTTCAGATCTGGTATTGGTTCTTAACAGTATCACTTTGTGAGAGACATGGTTGAGGAAAAGAAGGTGTTGCTGGAAAATTTCGACACTTTGAAGAATGTTGCAGATTCATTGACAAAGTCTGTGAGCACAGAAAAGTTCTCCTGGTGTAGAGTAACAATGGGCATTGCTGCCCTGGATTGTTGACTATATAATCCCCTAGATCCCTGGATGCAAACAAAACAACAAGTGGGAGAATGTTGGGTATGTGTTATATTCTTTGCATGTGTGTGTGTGTGTGGGCACGTCAGATATGACAATTGCATCTGCTATTTTTAGCGGATTTGTAAATTAATCCCAAATTAAGGGATTAGGGTTTTGGTATCTACGGAATACCTAAAAGCATTGTATATATTGTATGGTGAATGGTGAAATTCGATATAATGAAAATAAGAAAGGTTTTCCCGATTGAGGATTTCCGGTATAAAATCTCTGTGTACTCTATGTATGAGCCATTGATTAATTTCTGTATTTCTTAAGAATCTATTTGCATTGCTTTACTTCACAGATTTAAAACTTACACGAATGTCGCTCAAAACATTCATTGGTGGTTGAGATCAAAGAAAAATATATGAACCCATATTCATAATTTAATTCAAAAAATAATGGGAGAAGATAGATCATTCACGCAGACCCCACTACTATTGTCATGACCACAACAATTCAACCAGAAGAACCAACAGATCCTCAATATGGGGAGTGCCTCTTCCATTCACAGATGTGGGTGAAGGGGACCCTGTTGCATTTCCTTGTTGATAGTGGAAGCTGAAATAACCTCATCTCAATAGAGGTCATCAAACAGTTGGCATTGTCAACAACAACACACCCATATCCTTACAACATCAGTTGGCTTCACCAAGGATGAGATCTTCGTGTTAGCCAACAATGTCACTTTTCCTATGGGATCCATTCCTTCAAGTATGAGGTATTGTGTGATGTTTTCCCTCTTGATTTCTATGATGTTCTTTTGGGCCAATCATATATGTGGAAACAACATGTTTTTTATGAGTCTTTATCTCGTAGTGCCATTGTTACTCTAGGGGTTTATCTCTACGGGATACCAGAGGTTGTTTTGACTACTGTTCCACCAAAAACATTATGCAAGGTAATCTCTCGTACCAAAAAATTCATCCTCTTCACAATATTTTTGAAAGGTGAACATAAGGACACTGCAACCACTACAAACTTAGACCAAGACCTTTCTATCCAACAGAAGCAGATTGAAAAAGAGAAAGAATATATTGTTTACTCACCTACAAGGGTTCCTACACACTTCCCATTCAAGGCAAGATACAAGAAGTTGGTTGAACATATTCAACCCCTCTAACAATAGGTTCGTGACAACCTTCAACAAGCTAAGCAACACAACTTCTCCATGAAGCAAAGCAACTCACCAGGATTCAGATCCAACAAATGATTTTCCCTCTCCCTTGGGAACTGAACGCAATGGATACAATTGCTTCCTAAGGAGGAACAATTTATACAAGTGGATATTAGTGGGCACCCAGCTATTCCAACTGGGTCAAAATAGTTTGTTGGCAATTTACTATTTTTAGCATTTTTTCACTTCCGGGGGCATTTTGAGGGCCTAAATGATTTTTTTTCATGATCGAGAACCTCAATGATAGTATAAGTCTCTATTTGAGCCCCCCAAATTAATCTCCTTTCCAATACCTTTCCAACGAGCTATTGTTCTCTCTAAAGGAAGTTTGTATAACAAAGTTACACCCTTGGGAAGTTGATACACCAAACTACCCAAAACGGGTCCACAAAACTATTGGCTTTTCATCTTCTTGGGTTAGGGTTTTGGATTTTATTTAAGATAAAAAGTCCTTTGGATCCTCATTGTAACAATCATCTTCTTTCAAATGATCATAGTCATCACATGTATTCTTAGAGATAAGTTGCCACCATTATAGCGAGTCTTTCGCTTTGTATTTCTACAGTTTTGTACATTTCGCTCATTAATAGAAATGATGTATTACTGTATCTCTGCATTTATGGTTAAATATCTAATATATCTCTATTATATTATTGGATATTTGATATATCTCTTTACATTTGTTTATTATATCCTTTCCCTCATTTCATGCCAAAATAATCTGGATCACAAGATCAACACCAAATGCGCATTGTAGTGGCCAACCTTCACTGTGAACCAAGGTGACAAATGGAACTATTGCATGGACATGCCATAATTCCTTCAGATGCATTCCTAGTGCTATGACATGACTGTGCAAATTCAAAACTCAGTGGAACTAATATTTTTCATGCAGACAAACATGTCGATGTCACTTTAGATAAGATAAAATAAGATAATTTTATTAATGTCCAACAACCTATATCTCACAGCAAAGTTATTCAATGAAACACAAAGTACAACCAATGTGAATAAACTTGCACATTGGTTCACTTGTATAAGTTACAACTCATTAGATTGGCGAGTAAAGAACATCTTCAACTACAATGGATCACCTTCCACTCTTGTCTCTTCGTCTTCTTGAATCATTGCAAATTATGTAATACAATGAATACAAAAAAATATGATTTCTTTGTCGTTTATTTGTTAAACTATTCATTCGTTGTCATATTATTGTAAATGGATTGACTGATTAATTACTAGAAAAATTTTTGTAGCTACATTTGTTGATGTTCTTTCTATACATTTGATTCAAATAATGAGAATTTGGATTTGATTTACTACCCAATACTATTGCACCAATATCTATGTTTTAAATGATTAAATTCTTTCTTACTTAGCTAAGTAATTTTTTTCACATAGCTTATAGAGTGTGTATGTTGAACTCAATGGATTTTGTGTTTTGTTTTCATTAATGCCACTAGTGCACTCCCCATTGTAGCAGAAGATATGATGAGACAAGACCATCGAAGTACATGATAAGTGAATGAAAGAGATCATTGGTACTATAAACAAATATCTGATGATATTATTGACATTATTATTAATCCCACTTTCTTGTTCAAGGAACCTTACTAGCTTAGTTCAAATGGCCCTACAAAGTATTTTTCCGGACCCTCATATTTTTGAAGATTTATCTATTGCTAAAGAATCCATGATTTTTGTAGGATATTCTATTGCTCCTCGAGAGGAATAAGCATAAATATCTAAGTTGAATCCATTAGAATATCACGCTCTAGGGTTTAAATTTCATGGTGTTGTATGTTCTTGAAGTGTTCTTATTTGTTAGGGCCATTCCTCAAGCTCTATACCTACAAGTTTTATAGTGGGAACTAGCACAATTCCTGCAAGATATAACACCATTCCTCGAGCGAGAATAGGAACCTTGATTTCTAACCCCTTTATTTTTTGAAACCTTCTTCACATGCCTTCCATGTGCTCCTTCTAGGTTTCTAGTTATAAACTCACTAAATAATAATGGTTCAAGCTTTTCCCCTTAGAAATTTTCATTCTCATATTGTAAGAAATAATGTACTTCCTACATAACTCTTTATCTCTTGAAAATGAAAAGGAATCCAACCTCAACTATGATGAAAAATACAAGTTATTGATACATCCTTCAAACATGATCTTTTTATCACATGAGAGAGACAACAAGAAACTCTTCTTCTGAGAAATGGAAAGAATTATTTCACAAGTTGAAGAAACTTAGTATGAATTTATGCTTAACATGATCTTTTTATCACATGAGAGAGACAACAAGAAACTGTTCTTTTGAGAAATGGAAAGAATTATTTCACAAGTTGAAGAAACTTAGTATGAATTTATGCTTAATATTTTTTGAAATTTTGTTTTGAGTTGAAAATCATAAGCATCATTTATGTAATGATTGCTAAGTCAAAATATAAAAATTCATATCGACCATCAATTACAAGTGGCCCCTTAAAAAATTCATTGCATTTGATAGTTTTGAAGGTAGTAGTTTGACTGTTCAAACATCATTAACAACTCAAAATCTGAACTCTTCAAAACATTTCATTTGCATAAAAAATATCATTATTAGTTAATTCACCAACATGCTCATTGTTTTCCTTATTAAACTCACTATATATTTAAAAGTATCTCTTCACGGCTTTAACCTACTGTCCATCATTTACTATCGTAAAAATTCCCTTTAAAGCACTAGAGCTTAGCCAACAAGGTTTCATGGTTTGGTTAAATACATGGGTATGCCATATGAAATAAAGAAGAGAGGTGGAGCTGGAGAGAAACAAATGGAATTTATAGAAAGAATATAATAAACATAAGAAATGGCTAATAGATTAAAACTTGGTTGGATTTAAAGACAATCTAACAAGGGAATTTTAGCCACATGATGTAAAATAAAACTCATGTTGAGTATTATATTGACATTTTCCATTCACTGGTTATGTTGAACACGTGAATGTTATCTTCAAGTTAATCTATTGATATAAATTCATCTCTTAACACTATTTTGTCAGTCCTATAAAATGCAACTTTTAGGAACTAAGACTTTTGATTTTAGGGTACAATAGTAAGTTTATAGCAAAATACAAGCACTAAAGTCTTGTGGGAATTCTCTCATCCACGTTTGAAATTTCAATGTTCTACTAGATTCTATGTTGGAGAATAAGCACGAGATTTATGCCATCATTTCTAACACCAAGTTGTTTATCCAGAATTGTGGTGATTGAGAAAACTACAATTCTCATATTATTTGATTATAGCGGAGGCCATTAGCTTGGGATATTTTTTATCAATGATTTTCATTTGTTTATCTTCCATGGAAGTTCTATTTTACTAGAATGTAACCACATTTTCCTACTCAATTCTTTTTCTAATGAATGATTTAATCTATGATCAAAAGGATACACGTTGTTTCTATTTCAATTTTGATATATTAAGCAAATTTAATAATGAGCATAATGATATATTATATTCAAACAAGACCAACGATTGTGAAATTAATAATTGAGAACCATAGTGGGAAAATTCTAAACATGGGAAGCAAATTCAACAAAGTTCATAAACTTTTTCTTGTTGTACTGAAAACCATTAATAATTGGACCAAGGCATATTAAATAAAATATATTACTTGCAAGGAAAAGACATTTCAAGTTTCCAAATTTTAAATGGAAAAGTAAAAAAATTTGGGAATAGAAGGCATCATGTCACATCCATCCAAACAAGAGATGACCCTATTATTGGCTATTGCAAAAGTGTGACCTCCTATTTTCCATTAGACCACAAGTAGTTTATAGAATAAGAATGATTTTACTTGTGCCACCTAATTGGAAAAGTGTTTCATATTGTTATAGGGTAGTCAAAATGCCAAAATGTCACTTAGTTATTTCTTCTCACTATCTCAAACACATTACTATTACCTCTATGGAGCATCTTTCAACATGAAACATTTTTTTATCTAGATATAATCAAAGTAACATGCATCAACTTGAATGGAAATTTGATAAGCAACTTGCAATTTTCTATAGAGTCAACAAATCCTTTTTAAAGATAATCACTTTGATGTCAACTTCAAGAGATGGTGAGAAAATATATTCCATAAAGTTAACAAAGAAATTCTGCATATTTGCATCAATTGCACTCACTTGATTTTTGACCTACTCTGTAATAACCTCTTTTACTCCTAATAAGATCTATGAATCTCTAAATACAACCTCCAAATTCAAATCTAATCCAATATTAATGGGTGAAAACTTATTTTTTATTAATGATGAGAATATTTCAATTATAATTCCTTAATCCTATAACTTTGTCTCATATTTAATCTTTTCAGAATTGTAATTAAATTTATAGGAGGAATAGAAACATCTATTAAATTATCACCTAAACATTTCAAAAGACAGTACACTCAGAGCAGAACAATTCTGAAGCAGTCAAAAGTGCAACCTATCACATGATTTCTAGTTATTTTCCCACTTTTATGCACATTTAAACCCACCATTGTAGAACTTCCCATTAAGTTATTGTTTCTCAATCTATAAGATGACTACAATGATGAATCTTCATGAAGTGCTACGTCACTTGGATTAGTCATTTCTTATTGGGAAAGCACTTGAATTTCATCAACATCATCAGGTATATTTTCATCATCAACATCATCTAGTACAGTTTCATTTTCATCCTTGACTCTTATCATTGATAGGAAGATCAATAACAAATCATGAATTAAGACTAATACATACCACTCAACTTAATTATGTAATCAATGGTAAGAATAAAGTGATCGTACTAGTTACATGCATGTGGACTTCATGGAATTCGATGTTGTAGTGGTGGAGATAAAATGTAGAGGGTGTGGCATATGGCTCACTATTACCAGTTTATTGAGTTGTATACCTTATTGAGTTGTATACCATATAACTACAACAAAAGAAATAAATACATCCAACATACAGTCGATACTTCAACAAAATAAATAGAATAAATAACTACATACATTCGGTACTCCAACAAAAGAAATAAATACATACAACATGCTTTACATCTTTGCATATATACCTTTAGTATTGGGAAGTAAAAACATGTAATCCTTGCATTGGAATTATCTTTAGGAACACTCTTGTTTGCATTTGTCACATACCATAATACCAATAATTATGATATTCAATAACCAAATCGTATTTAGACTCCCAACCCCACCGTTATTGATATTTTTGTTTCTTTGCAATAACCTCTACACATATCCTTTACCAAACTTTCCCCTTTACAAAAGGTGAATAATGGAAACTTCATGCATTAAAATTTATAATAAGAAACCAATGTTGAAATAATCCTTGTTATAAAATTACTACATAGAATTTTTTCATAAGAACAAATTTTAGTCAACTCTTGTCCCTGTATGTATTTTCTGCTCAAAAAGACTATAATGCATACCCTCTCCCGTTGAGCCTTTAGTGTTGTCAAAGTATCAATAGGTTGGCATCCAATAATTTTTTCATAAGCCATTGGTACAACATCTAGAGCATATGAAAATGCATATGAAAATGCAAGAACTGCATACTGTAGTCAATAAAAATAGAATTATATTTAGCTTTTAGTAAAAACAAAAAATATTTTTAAGACATGTCAATAAATCCTAGTAGAAATTAAAATGAACAAGATTGAAAATAGTAAACACCATTGATATTATTTTTTGGAGAATCCATATGAGATGAGATTAAATAGTGACACACACACACACACACACACACACATCTCAGATGCATGTGCTTGAGATTGAGCATGATCGACCTTCTCACTAGAGAGATGGAGGAAATACTTGATAACCTCCTCCAAGGAACTGACATTCACTTACTCTGTTATGTCTGAATAAGCTCCTCTTTGTTTCGAGAATAATTTATTTGAGCCATTTGATCCTGGAGAAAACCTACCTAGGCTCAAAGGAGAAAGAACAAGTCAACATTCAGTATGTTGTTGCTCCATTTGATTGAGAGATGTTTTATCCAAGAATACACAGCTCCAATAAATTATTCTCTACTAAATAGGGTCAATCACATGAAGGTGGAAGCTCCTATGGCCCTTGATGCAGGAACATCATCGTCATCATTAATGAATCTTGGTGGAAAATGACTTGGCATCCAACGCAATGCACTTTAAACTGGTTTGGATCCCAAGGAGAGCGTGTCAATTTGATTTGTAGGTTGTTGTAATGAAATATCCCATGAGATTTTCAAGATAGATCCATTGTATATTCTCTTAGATGATGTAATTGTCTTTAATGACTGTAGGTTGTAAATATTTTGAGCGATGACTCATATATGAATTGTAAATGTTCATTTATTGTAATCAACTTAGTGGTAGGAAGATTTTAATTATGATATGAAAGTACTAGAATAGTCTGGAGGGAAGTCTTGAGAAGCCCCTTCATGTATAAATCAATTTGTTCTATGCCCAGAAGAGGTTGTTGAAAATTGTTGAAACTTTTGTAAATTGTTGTGGAGGAAATATAGAAGAAGATAATTGCTCACATATTTGTGAGACTATGAATTTGTTTATATATGTGAAACTATATAAATTTTATGTTGTTATCTCTGTGTTTGTCATGTGTTCATATAAATGTTTTATTGACTGAGTCCCTTATTTAGTTATAAGTTTCAAGTGTTTCTCTTCTGAGAAACACAATGCAAGGAGTGCACAGTTCCAACGCAAGGTGTTTAGAGGTCAAACCAATTATAGGTTCAGAAGCCGAGGAGAGATAGTGCAGGTTTGCAAAGAGCAGGAACAAGGAGTGTGCCTACACTCAAAGCACTGTAAAATGTCAAAGGGGATACAGACTAGAAGGAGTGAATAGAGACAAAAATTCGTTAAGTGTTGATAAATCTCAGGAGACTTAGTGCAAGGAGTGCGTAGGCGAATTTCCAAGTCCAAAGCTTAGGAGGGAAGCATAAAGTGTGCGCCAAATTTTGAGTCATTCAAGTGATGAAGATGAAGGAGGGGTATCAAGTGTAAGTCCCCAAAGAGGAGAATACCTTTCTTTAAGATCGAATAGAGAAGATTTTTTTGGGAGAAGTCGGAATCCCTCATAATCGTTCAATATGGAGAAGGAAGAAATTCGTCAAGTGGTAAGTCCTTCGGATTTCGCTACTCTGGTAGTTTTTAAGTAATTTGCTGCAAGGTAGGGTCGAGGCTCATAAGTCCTAGATGGAATCTACATTGTAGATTTGTGGGTGAGTGCAAGCGATTGGATCCCCATGTGATTCAGCGATTCAGAACTCCAGGGAATTTTGGTCATTGTTGTGTGGTGTGAAGAATATCCTAATTCTCCAAATCCCAGAGCTTATCTCGACTATCAATTAGTGCGAAGATGAAAATCGTAGATCTCAAGCCATTCTGAGTTCAGTTATCTCAGAGTTCTTGAGTGATATTTATTGGAGTGGGGAAACTCCTAAAGCCCAGAGTCCCATAGCACTGAATAGCCCTTTCTCCAAATGCTTGGTCACAAATCGCGGTCGCATGCATGGGTTTCCAAGACCAAAGAGACCCTCGCTAATTTAGATTTCGTACCTATGTATTGTGAAGCATGTGGGTAAGTTAAGTGTAGGGGTCGATGGGATACAAATATCCACTATCACTCCTATTTAGTTTGATCCTAGACTAGGAGGTCATGCAGGCCCATAGGGGGTTTTCATCATTGCCCCCCCACATCACTCTGAATTCCCCAATAAACAACCTATATTCTACTAAAAAATATACATTAAAAATATTCAAAATCGATAAAAAGTGATTGTAAAGACATAAATGAGGTTTATCATTCAAAGTCATATATGTCATAAAAAAGAGTTTTTATAAATGATATTTATCATCCAAAATATGTTCCAAATATAATAGCTATATAATGCACATTGATATGTCTTATAAAATTATTATACATCATCATTTTCATTCAGTCTTGTTTTGTTTTCTTCAGTTCTTAAGTAATTCATCACCCTCCATGTCTTCATTTTCTATGGCTCTTCAACAGCTGATGGTCCTTCAGTCCTCTCATTTTGATCACTCCGGGTCTCGTACCCATGGCGTGTGTTGGAGAAATTTCTATTTTCGACACAATAATTCAATGGGAGTTAACTGACTACTTCAATTTTATACTTTCTAATTTTAGACCATCACTATTATGCATGAATTCCTAAGATAGGATGTCATTGCATATATCAGTGAATATAAATCACTCATTGAACATATCATAATATACATTGATTATCATTCTTCTCATTGTATCTCTCTTTATTTTCTTGATAATATTTGTTTGTGTATGGTTTATCTAAGTCTCTTGTGCAGGTTTCCATGAAACATTGACATGGTATCAGAGCCAAGCTTCTTGGAGAAACCTAGACAAGTGAGAGAAGAGAAAAAGAGGATTTAATTATTGAGTAAACATAGTTTCTGTCATCGTCATAGCCTATCCGAAAGGTGCCACAATTGAAATCGATGCGGTCTATCCATTTTTAGGGTGCGACGGTTGCAGCCTATACACAACCAAGGTGCGAAATCATCGCACTGTACTCTTCACCACAGTGTGACGATTCAGTTTTTCACAATCATCACATTTTATCCTTCTCTAGAGTGAGATGATTCAGCATATTCGCATTGTATCCTTCTTTAGGGTGCGACGATTCATTCTTCCCTCTAGAAAATTGGTTTTCTGCAGTAAACTAGCCATATCTCGAAATTCATGATCTGGGTCGGGTTGAAATTTTGACCAGAGACGTAGAACATAGGGATGCTCATGATCACTAAAATATCCAAAGCCCATATCATATTTTAGGAGATATAGTTTTTTTTATCATATCTATAGTTTCCATAGAACCATCTGTCATATCTTAGAATCCACGACCTGGGTTTTCAGGATCTTTTCAGAATCAATAGCAGGGATGGAGATGATGCAACTTATTCAATCAATTATGGTGATAATAATCACACAATACAAATATTTTGAATGGAATACTAAGTCCACATTCCAATTCAAAATAAAATGATTGTATAATATGATGATGGCGACAAAAACATAACCTACATTTGCACTTGAGAATACTAGATGGGTGAACCCTAAGGATGAGGCCACAGGAATACTTCTTGAGTTAATATCCACTAATCTACGGTTTCATGTTTCCACATGAAATAATCCAAATGATATTTGTACCACCTTAATATTTGGAAAGTAGGATGAAATGCAAGGTCATATGCGTGAGGTAGAGTTGAATACCTTAGACCCTAAAAGTTTTGATAATATACAATATTTATTTACTAAATTTAAATCTTTGTTTTTGAGATTGGGTGAATGTGGTATTGACAAGTCTACATAAGAGAAGCAACTTATTATAACAATATTGGCGAAGCTAGGAC